>CAEGAE010042288.1:0-105490 GCA_903067095.1 Girardinus metallicus
CTTTGAATCTCATTTTTTCACTTCCTCATGTCCAAAAGTACAAAACCATTAACCCTAACCCTTTACCAAAACCCTAACCCTAACCCTAACCCTAACCCTAAACCTTAAACCCTAACCCTAACCCTAAGGCCAAGGCCTAATTACTGAAAATTTTCGACACCATACTACACTTTGAATGGTATTTTTGGACTCTCTGCTGTCCAAAAGTACAGATCCCTTAACCCTGACCCCTCACCCAAACCCTAAACCTTAAACCCTAACCCTAAACCCTAACCATAAGGCCAAGGCCTAATTACTGAAAATTTTCGACACCATACTACACATTGAATGGTATTTTTGGACTCTCTGCTGTCCAAAAGTACAGATCCCTTAACCCTGACCCCTCACCAAACCCTAAACCTTAAACCCTAACCCTAAACCCTAACCCTAAGGCCAAGGCCTAATTACTGAAAATTTTCGACACCATACTACACTTTGAATGGTATTTTTGGACTCTCTGCTGTCCAAAAGTACAGATCCCTTAACCCTGACCCCTCACCCAAACCCTAAACCTTAAACCCTAACCCTAACCCTAAACCCTAACCCTAAGGCCAACGTCTAATTATTGAACATTTTCAACGTCATACTATACTTTGAATCTCATTTTTGTAGTTTCTGATGTCCAATAGTACATAAACCTTAACCCTAACCCAAACCCTAAACCCTAGCCCTTTCCCTACCCTGACCCCTAACCCTTACCCTACCCTAACCCTAACAGTCATTTTTTTAAATTCGTTGGCATCAAATATGAAATCTTCTGGCAGCATCTCTGCAGGAATTTTCTTCAGCTGCTCGTCATAGGTACGCAAAGTCCACAAGTTTCTCCAGTTCATACACTTCTCTGGTCTCAGGAAACATGAAGTGAACTCAGCAACTACAAAATGTCCAAGTCAGCTTTGGTTTAAGTTGACCCTTTGCCAATTCATACCTGTGTTTCGAGCTAACAATAAAACCTTCTATACTTCTATTTTGTTCCCGAATATGAACTATTTTGTAATCACATGCTTTAGTTTACTTGGTAGTTCTGCTTTGTCATAAATTATTGAGAGAAAAGTCATTATTCCCTATTGCCACTGACTGTGCTCACTGCCCTGTGTGAATGAGCTGACTCTTATGAAATAAGGCTCTAATCAAACTGAAATGGCTTTAAGCAACTTTTTTTTTCTCTGGCAGATGGGACGAGGTAAGTGCTTTTTTGAATCATGTAATCCAAAGACTTCACAGTAGCCTCCGAGGAGATTATCAAAATTTACTTTGAGCAATCGGTCCCAAAAAGCAGAAATTAATGACCCCGAGGTGGGTACAAATTGACGAATTGTTGTTACAAGATGTACCTTGGCAGATGGCAATATTTTATTCTTGGAAAAGAAATACCTTACC
Source organism: Girardinus metallicus (assembly GCA_903067095.1). Classification (NCBI taxonomy): domain Eukaryota; kingdom Metazoa; phylum Chordata; class Actinopteri; order Cyprinodontiformes; family Poeciliidae; genus Girardinus; species Girardinus metallicus. The sequence continues at coordinate 1,420 of CAEGAE010042288.1, forward strand.
TTGTCCCATGGCAGCAAAACAAACCCAGATGAGCATTCCTTCTTCTCTGAATGTTCTTATGAGTTATGTAAGTTTACTGTATAGCTGATGCAGATAATATATAAGGAATGTTTGTGTAAATGAAATAACAGTTTAAAGTATTTAATTATTTTTGACAAAACAACTCTTAAATGTCTTCATCTAGAATTCACCCAAAGGTGGGAGATTCTAAAAAGATGTTATGTGACAAAATTAACATTTTTGGTAATCAAACATAAATCTCTACAGTGAAGCCTGATGCTGGCAGCTTCATACTCCAGAATTGTTTCTCATGAATCAGTCCTTGAAGACTTGTAGACAAAGAGAGGAACACAAGTCACTCAAATAACTGTGACTGACTCAGCTTGAGCTATTTGATAGGTGAAGAATGGAGAAAAACTGCAGCAATGTGACGCTGGCCTGATTGAGACGTTGCCAAGCAGGTGCATTATCCATTTAATATCTGCATGGGCTTATGCAATACTTTACATTTACTTGAAATTATTTTGTGAAAGTCCATTTTCGTTTTGATACTGAACGTGTTTTTATTTTTTGCACGTTCTGGTACATCGTGCTACATTAGCAAAGCACCTCCAAGGCTAACGGTAAGTTCTGGATGGTGTCTCAAACAGTTTCGAACATCCAAACATGTACTTGTTTTTATTTGGATTCAAAGCTAACCCAAATGATTAGCTTACCGTCTGTTTATTAATTTGCTAATAATGGCTATTAAGTACAATGTAAATAAGAGATTCTGCTGACGAACCACGAATGAAACTAAATAAAATTGTTGGTTTATATCGGGCCTACTTATCCCTGAAAGAAATGCAATACCAGAAATTAGAATTTTCTTCATAATACTTTCATTTTCCAACATTTCAAATAGTTTATGACAGCGTTAGCTTACTTTATCTAAAGGGGTGGGGAGAGGGACTGCTTATATTTTCAACTTATGAATTTCTTGATTGACGATGTAATATAAACAGTGGTTAAAATGTGCATTATATTGTCACACGTAGATTTAAAATGGAAGAGGAAAATATGTACTTTCTGAGATGTAAAAAAAATAAAAACATGTTTCCGCCCGGTTTCGAACCGGGGACCTTTCGCGTGTGAGGCGAACGTGATAACCACTACACTACGGAAACTGATGATATCATTACTTGACATCAACTCCTAAGAGATTTCCTGTAGTTGTCCTGTGTACTTTCATATGATAATGTCGAAATTACAGCACATATATGTATATTGTTCAAATTGGGAAAAATAGATAATGGTCAAGCTGTATGGCAGCATGCCTGGTGTTTCTTTTGTTTTGATCGGTACATATACAAAAAGCAAAGTGTCTTACCCGATTGTAACCCATGGACCTCCAAGTCTTTAATCTCTTAACTTTATGCATTCATTCTCTATGGTAGTTCTTATCCCTACGGATGTAACACGCTATCTTATCTTTTCATCGCGGTTTGTCTTCATTAGACTACAGCAGTTCCCAACAACTTTGTTTTACATTAACATTACAACTTGTTGATCACCAGTCTATACAGTTAATTATTCACACAAGTCGAGTCAGGTTTGTCTATACTAAGCCTAAATGAGTAAAATTCTCGTTCATAATTTGGGCCATACTTGTAACAGAAACCGTACTAGTCTTCGGTGAGAGCAACAGTGACATCTGGTGGCACACTGGAATTACAGCAATTTCTTTTTATACTGCAGTTCGAAACGTGCGCAGCTAAACTCCCATTTTCCTACATATTTGAATTTACACAACTTATAAGGTTGTGGCTTTACTGCATGTGGCAATGAACATAATAGGGTGTTTACAGCTGGGTTACATCCTTTACCTGTCAGGAAAGAACTATGATACTCAATCTACAGAGATGCATTTGTGATGTAAAATTGACTGGAAAGCTTTCTCATAACTCATCCAACTTACATGTTGTCCAATTACACTGAAAAACAGAAAAAATATTAAAGTCCACAACCTTGAACCAATTTATTGCAAAGCCTTTTTTCCAATCAGTGTCAGGTTTTGACACTGTCAGCACCCTTTTTTTATCATCTCACTAAAGATTCATTTACCGTTTCAATTATTACTGCTCCACTTGCAGAACCTTAATAATGCATCAACCCAATAAATAAATAGCAGACACCAACCCAGCAAGCAAGCAAGCAGACGATATACAGATTTTTTTATACTTTTATTGTGTTTTCTTGAAAAACAGCCATTTTAATCAAAGAGACCAAAGCCCATGTCGTCGTCGGACTCCTCTGACTCTTCCTTCTTCTCCTCTTTCTTCTCCTCTTCTTTAGCTGCAGAGATGAACATTAAAAGTTTAGAGACACAAATTTGACATTACAGAATCCTCACTGAAAAGGATTTTTCAGTCATACGCAAAAGTATAGCTTGTAACACTTGGAGAGACACCATTTTGGAATTAAATCACATTCAAATTGTGGAAAAAGTACACGAATGTGACCACATCCACAATATACAAGTAAATGTTAAGGTCATTTACCAGGGGCATCACCACCAGCTGGAGCAGCTCCAGCAGCAGGTGCGCCAGCAGGGGCGGCTCCTCCGGCTCCGACGTTGCAGATCAGACTGCCGATGTCGATGCTGGACAAAGCCTGCAACGACAGAATTCAAAACGACCTCCTTTATCCAGCCCTTCGTCAATCAAAACTCCCAGCAGTTTATCTAAAAAAATATCATCGCTATCTACTTTTTGGCAGGTGGTGCATTTGATTCTAAATTGTTCAGATTAAATTCTGCCACATCAATAATCAACAAAAAGTTCATAAGATGTTTAAATTCTGTCAAGTTTTAGAGACGATAAAAAACGTTTGGCTAAATTAAGCACTATTACAAGTCAATTACATGATGAAAAGCTAAACTATCCAATGCCGTTTGCTGAAAGTTATGATCTCAAATAATAATTTCCAGTGGTATTTCATCATTTACCAAAAGAGTTGATCGTTTTTGAATGTGCTGCATTCTTACCTTGGCAAACAGACTTGGCCAGAATGGCTCCACGGTGACTCCAGCTGCCTTGATCAGAGCATTCAGCTTGTCCTCCTGAACACAGAAAATAGAAACATTATTGAGCAACCCAATAAAGCTTTATGTGGGGTTGTACACATCAACAACATAAAACCACTTGATGACCTACGACCTGATTTAGTCCTAAATTCTTAAACTTGCTTCATCCCTGCAATCGACAGCCAGCTAAACCTGTAGTCCGACAAAATTATGTTCAATTTACCTCAAGAGGAGTCCATTTTTTAATCATAACAGGCAGTAAATGTATACCTTATCTAACATCTGAGCTGTCTCATCTATCCCAATAACATTTCAACAATCTAAAGTTTAAATTTTAGCCCAGAGTTCAACTAGAATGACTTTATTTCAAGGTGGTGTTCTCAGTTGCTGTTTTTTATAGCAGAAACAAACCGAGCCTAAAGAACTTTCACAAGTCAATTAACTAATACTATTCTACTCGTCGAGACGGTCATGAAAGAAAATATGATGAAAATTTAAGGGTAACGTGGGTGAAATAAAATGAAATTATGCCAAGTGCCACCATTGATATTTGCTTTGAGTCAATACTATTCAAACTTTGCAATATAAACCAAGAATCTTATCTAATGTCTTAATAAATTATTGACACCATGTAAATCACCCGTCTTGCCAGTTCACCAGCATCCACTTACAGTTACACATACCATCCTATCCCACAGCCATGTTATGGCAGCAGCTCAGCAGGTATTCAGAAAATGTTTTTAGCTGAGGTATTAGCTTCACTTATTGATACCAAGAAAGCAAATTCACCACATTTTGCTGATTTCACCAGTACTTACTTCTGTCTCAAAGACATATTTGGAGATTTCCAACTCTTTCAGCTTCGTGAAATACACAAAACTGACTGCAGTAGCAGTTTCAAAACAAACTTTTTTTCTGCAAAAAAAAGACCTACTGTATATTTCCTTAATTTCCCCTTTGAGGCAAAATAAAGGCTATTTCTATTCCAATGATAGCTACAAGCATGCCGCCATATTGGCCGGCACAAGCGGCTGTTTACACGCCTCTAGGTCTACGTTCGTCATGTAGTTATCGCCCTCTTGTATTTAAGAGCCTCTATGTCAACAAAAACTTAAATTGCATATGATATATTTATTATGTAACCCAACAACAGCCACACAGTCACTAATGGGCCACTAGCAGATGGCGCCCCGGCTGTCAGGAGTACAATGTCCGGGAGACTTACGGTGACGGTGACTTCATCGTCGTGGAGGATCAGAGCGGAGTAAATGCAGGCGAGCTCGGACACAGAGGCCATTGTAGATGTTGGATTTCAAAGTAGTGAGTTCGGATGCCTAAATTTGACGGTGCTAGTCGCCGGATTGGGGGCCTTAGCTTCTGATGAAGAACCGAACACCTTAGGCACGCTAACGTTCCTACAGCGGAAAAGGAAAGGCAGAGGGCGGGATTTCAATATAAGTACCAAACGTCTGATTTACGTGGCGGTGACGTAATCACGCACATAACGTAAATCCGCTTTCTAGTTTTTACATTTTTACTAAAGGGATCTGTTTATTAAAGTGTTTAAAATTGAATTTATAATGTATTCTACTCACATTTTGTAGTGGTTATAATCTGAACTATCCCTACTAATGATTGTTAATGCCTCAAAATGTTTATTTTCATTTTGGATAGATGGAGCTAAATACAGGGAAATCCTGGAAGAAAATCTATTAGAGGCTGTGGAAAAGTTTGGGATTGAGGCTCAGCACAAAATATATTCTAAAATCTGTCTGCTGGAAAGGAAGAAAATAACCAGGAAGCCTTCAAAATGTTTGAATAAAGCTATTTAGGTACACATGTATTAAAGGAAATTGCATAAAAAAACTGGTATATCAACAGTTTGACAGATAGCACTTAGTTTGCAACATTGGGATGAATGTAAGAAAAATGCAGACAGTAAATGATGTCAGCCTTTTATTACATTTCAATGAAAAACAAACATTACAACGATTTCAAACAAATTCAAGGCAAAATTCCTCAAAAGTTGATCTGTCTGCATTTAGCTTGGAACGCAGTTCTTTTCACCTATTTCCTGTACAAATCTCATGACATCTGAAAAATTAATAACTTGATTCCTAATAGTCTTTATACTTTTAAAGAACATTTACAATAGGCATAAGTAAAGAAGTAAAATCATGATGGTTTAGGTCCAGATTTTGTAATACTTTCCTTGAGCTTTACCACCAGTATTTTCCCTCCAAAACGTCAGTGTCCATTAAAACATTGCATGGTTCACTTATGCTGCACATTCAATGCTAACAAACAGTTCAAGAATCACTCGTACATTTGGCACAAATATTTTCTTGGCCCTGACGTGTACAAAAAGAAAAAAAAAAAAGATGGTGAAAGGTGAATGAATGTCAGTTTAACATCATGTTTTACAGCAAAATAAAACATACCTATTGGAGAACAAAAACATACAAACGCAACTTCACACGTTACTGAACTTATTAACCTTAAAGGGACAGTTCAGTTTCGTGAAGTGTGGTCCTGTTAAAAGGTTCGAAGCGGTTTTCGTACCTGCAGTAAATAACCCCCTTGTTAGCTCTATTTATTGTAAATCCACATTAGTTGGCCTGAAGGACAGGAGCTGATAGCCAGTCAGAGACGGGCCAAGACCAAAGTGGATTTTTACCATCTTAAACCAAAATCAGTTTTAAAATTTACAGCAGTTTATGTGATTGCCATATTACAAAACTGAACTATTGTCATGTTTTCATTACACTAAATAGCAAATGGAATTAGAAGATTGTGCCCCTCCAGTTATTTTCCTTGTAAAACACATACTGAGGTTTCCAGTCATAGTAACTAACAGAAAGCTGCTTTATTTAAAACCGCAACAATATTTTAGCTTTTTAAAAAGCTTTTTGTTAATATTAGACAGCTAATATGAACGTCAAACATGTTACATGTTGAGTTCTCAGTACATGTTTCACACAGGAAGATCACTGATGGCACACTGCCTCCAATCACCATGTTTAGACAGAAATTGGTTTCTGTGTGAATAGCCGGTCAATGGAAACCTGATGTTTATTTTAAAGGTTAATAAAACTGCACTGCATAAACCACAATAATGCTTTTTAAGACTGTAGCTGTGTCAGATGCTAGAAGTCGTATTTGGTCTTGACCCCTCCAGTTTTAGCCGTTAGCTTCAGAATCAAGAACAGCTAATATGGGTTTAGATTAAGTGGAGATGTCAGGAGAGTTATCTGCCTTTTACCAGAACCCCACTTCAAAATAAACAGAATTATCCTTTTAATATTCAGAAACTCTCAAGAAATCCTACATTTTCCGTGGCATTAAACCTTTACCTTCCAATCAACGTTTACAGAGGCTTGAGATTATTTCACGATACCTCAACTACAATGAAGTTTTTGAAAATGGTGTGAAAGCTTATTTTAAGGAGATTTTTGGTCTTTATTCCAGTTTTTATTTAGATAATTTTACTCTTGCAATAAAAAGCTAGTTTAGAAAGGTCTCCCTTTACAATGGTCTCAGATTAGACATAAGTCAATGCGAAAATGAAATCTCCGCACTTAGCCTCTGAATGTTACCTTCTTCTCTCTGTATTATTTATTTAATAGGCATACTCTATTTAAAAGTACTTTGAAATACTACAGTACAGTTCCTGATGAATGATACCTTTCAACTGAGTGGCTCAAAATCTGCTGGGTGTACTTCTAAATACTAAACCTGTTGAAATAATACAAAAAACTATTTGTTGCTTGGAATTATACAAGTTTGCGGTGGAATATAAGCCAGTATAGTGATAAGATAGTAAAGCTCTTGCAGCCATTAGTTTACTGGGTCACACCACAGTGTTTGTTTAGATGCAAACCATTCTCCAAACGCAGACACGGTTTTCGCATCTATTTTGATGTTCGCTCCACAGATCTAGCTAGCTGATTTTCATATAGTATCACAGTTTTAAATTGAAAGAACGATAACAGTTCTGGTCCGTTTATAACAGACTGGCACATTAGACGCAGCTCGTTTGAAGTTAGTACAAGTTCAAGTGTCTGTAACTCAGGATGTTCGACTGAAAGAAATTCAAATTAATGTTGATCAATGTTTTAATTAGAATAAAACTATTTTTTTTTTATCTTTAACATTTCTACTAACTGTTGACCTGGTTACCCTTCCACCAAGTCCATCAAGATGCCCTGGCATGTTCCTACAGTAGCCCAGAATGGACAAACCAAACACTGGCTACATACCGGTTCTCTACCGATGTTCAAGTTTTTAGCAGTTGCTGTTGGTGAGGAATGACGTGCAAGCGATTAAACCTTCAAACTTTGCCAAAGTGTCAGTGGATATGATGGACGAAAAGATGACACCCGAAGGTACCAGCTCGTAGAAGTCTGCGAAAACTTATATTTTCATTTTAGTCCTTGTGAGCCTTCCCTTTGGGCTTCTCATCATACGAAATGCCATATTCATTTACTCTTGTTCTGTCCACTGGGTAGAGCCTGTCGAAATAGAGAGACACGGAAAATATATTCATGATTACTAATATTAGCAGATTAGGAGTATGAATGGAGTTGGTAATAAAAGGTGTGTTTTTGTGTTTACCATCTCTGGTAAAGGTAAATGAGGAAAACCACGTCGTCCCTGAAACAGGCCAGTCGGTGGGATGTTGGCATGGTGATGATGAAGGCGAACACATCATCAATGAAGGTGTTGAATGCCTGGGAACAGTCAAAGTCACATATGATTCTCAAAACTATAAGAAGAAAAACATTTTTTGAATATATATACATTTAATGAGAAAATTATCCGGCATAGAAATGTCACATCCATCCTTTCATCTTTAGTGTTGTCAACTAACCTATGGGAAGAAACTAGAATACCTTGTTTTCTTAATATATTAATCATAAAAGTATTGTACCTTATACATGAAAGCCTTCCAAGGCAGATGAGCCACAGACTTCAGCTGTTGAGTAAATTAATAAACCAAATAAGAGTTTATTTATGAGGTAAGAGCGGAAAAACAAACATGCAAGTAATGTTTTTTTGATCTGGATCAGGCAACTCTAACAAATCTGCTCGTCTTTGAAAAACACAAACGTTACCATGTCTGAGCTTTCTCTGTTTCAACTCTGCTGTAGACTAAGTCATTTTCTGTGTTTTTTTTCTTTTTTTTTTTAACATGCAAACATAAAAGAAACTCCATATGCTTCTTTGTTTAGCTGCATTCCTTCTCTGGACGGAGCTATTGTTGCCATTAATTTGTATTTGTCTTCTGCCTCCTTTCTATAAGTAACAGGATCTGAATCTTACTGTATGACTGGACTGTAGTGAAATAAATTTGATTCATAGGACGAGAATAAGGACCAAACTGGAGTCTACCTCACAGGATATGAGTTCTGTAAAAAACCTTGGACTAATATTTGTTGTGAATTGATGATGTATAAAAAAAACCTCGACTGAGAATACTGACCTTATAGTTGACAAAGAGCTGAGGAAGCATGAAGAGGAAACCAAAGGCATACACACCTGCAATTTCCAGGGCCAAAAGAAATACATTAAAGATGATAATTATGATGCATGTCAATATTGGTGTTAAATTAAAATAATTGTTTAATAAGGGTGTTTTTTAATATCTTATTTAGAAAGTGGCTCACCATTCACCAAGCTGTTGATTAGCCATGAGTACCAGCTAAAAGAGAACAATGCGCAATCAGCATCACATGACTTCTACAAAGAAATAATGTTTCATTTTTGCGTTTGTACACTGTTACCTCTTGTATCGCAGGAATATTAGTGCGTAAACTGCCCCTCCGATGCACAGAGGATAAAGGAGGTATGAGAGATACTTCATGGCCTAAAGAAAAGAAAAACAAGAAATAAATATGTCCGCTAGTGAGCTCATACTATTACATTGTATTTTTCTGCTGCTTCTTACCAGAGTATCATATTCTTCTGTTCGCCGCTCGGATTCGTCTAGTTTCCCAAACTGTTTCAAGGAAAGGAAAAAGTGTAATGTAAGCCACACTTTGTCAAAATGAACATAAAAACAATGCAATGAATCTTCTATTGCATGAATCCACTATTTGAAGTAAATTACTGAAATAAATAAAACATTAGATGATTTTCTCAAGGGCAGAAAACGTATAGATGGTTTTCTGGATGTTAAGAATGTTGTTGTGTTGAAGTTACTTTCACACCTACCAGGAATGTTGGTTTGCCTCCTTTCCAGAAAATCTGGATTTTAAAGGCCTTCTTCACTTTCCATACCTGCAAAAATTACAATAAATAGATTTTAAGAAAGAAGTGAAAACTGAGGGAACTTTATTTATATCACCCACTGATTTTTAGTTTTGTTATTTTGCCTTTCACTTGAAGGCAAAAATGTCTGCTATTGGGCCTAAACTATTTTTATTTTTTCTTCTACTTACTATCTATCAATGCTTGCAGTAATCTCTGTGTGTGTCTGTGTGTCCTTACTTCAATTATAGAGCCGATCCCAGCAGGTATGAGTACGAGGAGGCTCGTTTGCTCGTCAAACAAATAGAGGAAAATCACTATGGTGCTGAAGCATCTCCACAGCACTGAAATAAGGAACAATAAAAACATCAGGAGGTGCAGAAACGGTTCAGTCAATGACTGCAACCAAATCATAAAATTCAGATTTGAGGTCAATAAATCTAGACATCGTATTATTCACAAGACTAATGGAGAAATTTTGTTCTCCTATAAAAAATATCAAGGAACTGAATTATTCTCAATGTGTCATTTATATGCAGACACCGTTTTTCACAAGGCTCCTGAGAAAATGTATTCAACAACAGCATAAAAGCTTCCATTCCTCTAGAATTATAAAGGTGAACAGAATGCAACATATGGCTGCTTATCAGTCCAGAGCATCCACAGATGATGCTTTGCTTGTATATTACCTTGTTTTACACATTTCTCCACAGGTTTATCAAAAACAATCCTCTAGTTTCCAGCGGATTAACACATTTCCAGCTGTTCCTTGTGCCGGGTTCTCCGCTGCCGTACTGATGAGAGTAAAGGTGAGTGCTGTCAAGTCTCCTACCTGCTTTGCTGGACATTCCCACCATGCTTTTCTTCTGCTTCCAAAAGCTGATGTCGTTTTTGAAGGCCAGGAAGTCAAACAGAAGCTGAAAAAAGTGACAGACAAGTTTAAAACAGTCCTTTGCATTCTCCAGTGTGTTGTTTTTTGCAGGATTTTTCAGTTAATATGAAGTTCATGTCAAAATAAAACATCTCCACAGCATTACGTTGCCACTATCACAAAGTTCAGCTTTGGTCTCGCAGCATCTTCTTCCATAGGTTTCTTGGGTCCCCTAACCAACAGGCTGCAAATAAATCAATAGCTTTCTTTTTGGCCACTTCCCAATAAGGTCCAGATTTGTGCGCCTCCAGAGCAACTTTGCGTTTTTAAAACTCACATGGAAGGCTGCGACGAAAAAGGTGAGAGCCAGGAAATACAGGTTGGTGTCCACAAAGATGCCTTTAATCTCATCAGCATCCTTTTCTGTGAATCCTACATTTAAAAAAAACAAAAAACAAACAGACATTTTAGCTAGATATTATGGATATCACATAGATGTCTATGAGAGCAAGTCACAGAAAGTTCAGCCTACCAAACTGCTGCAGAGAGTACACAGCATCCTGCATGTGGATCCAAAAACGAAGTCTGCCCAGAGAGATGGAGTCATAGAGGACGGTGAGAGGGAGCTCTGTGGAAGTGCTGTTGATCTCCTACATTTTTAAACATGAAAATCATTTGAAAAAAAAAAAGCCAACATTTTGATTTCCTAATGCTACTGCTCCTAAAGTAACAGTTGCATGATGTTTGTTTAAAGGTTAAAACTCACCACGAGGTCTTTGACCCTATTGCTGAGCTCGTCAACAAACAGCAGAGGTAGATACACCATTTTCTTCCCGTTCTGGAATCTAAAACGACGACAAATAAAACTATTAACAATGATTTTTTTTTTTTTTTGCTTAATTCCAACATCCACCATTATTGTTGAGATTTATTGTTTAACATTTCTGTTTTGTTATAAAGCCCAGAGCATAAACACCAAAGTACTAACTGTGATGGTTTTTGTGACTATATTTTTCTTCTATAAATTTAAGTGATAAAACTTTTTTAATGAATTAAAAAAAGTGAGTATTTTATTAAAACAATATCATTGCACTTTTTTTTTTTTTACATATTTTTAGCACAGCATGATATCCATCTTCTGACACTTTATGCTTAGCTGCCATTGTTGTGAATATAAGTAGTCTCTCTCTTACACTCTGAGGTATCTGTGAACGTCGCTTGGCAGGTATTCTCTGTCAAACAGGAAGTGGTCACCAACGATGTTGAGAGTGAGACGGGAGCGCCAGTGAGAAACTGGGTGATCCGTTGAAGCAGTGGCTCCACCTTTAGCTCTAGTTCCTGCTCCAGAGCTACCATCACGCTGTTTCTTCTTCTGATCTTCCTGTTTTTGACCCTGTTGGACAAAGACAGAGGTAGTTGACTGATGAATTTCCTCCTTTTTAGATGGACATTCTATTTAATGCTTTCATGTTCAGAGAAAGAAGTTTGTCAAAAACTTTTGTCTTGATATCACTGGATTTCAGTGCTTCAGTTGATGTAGCCAATCATAATATAGGGATGAAAAGACTGGGAAAGAAGAGGGACTTTCTGGTACTGTGCTAATTTGGCATAACTGCAGCTTATAATTAAAAAAAAAAAAAAAAAAAAAAAAAAATCACATCTGGGGTTCCTCAAGGCTACATTCTTGGCCCATTTCATTTAATATCTACATGCACCCCAAAACCAAGACTTTAGAGAATTATGGCCTCTCTTACCGTACCTATGCTGATGAGACACAACTTTATATTTGTCACCACTTGGCTACAGTCCCTACTAGTCACTGAGCACCTGTGTCTATAATATGACTAGACGGGTCAATGAGAAACTTTCAAAAATTAAAAGTTTGGGATTAGCACCTAAATTGCTTCAACAAAGCCAATTAGTACACAGAGTCCCACGTAATGTAATTAAAGACTAACTTAAATTTTAACAACCATTTTGCCATTTACTGCAACTTTCCCATAAGGGATCAATGCATTCCTGCTTTAGTTATGCCTACGTGACACATCAAGCAGTCTCAGAGAGGACGAGGGAACAGCAGAAAGTCTCGTACCTGTGTTTGATCTTCTCCAGATATCAGAGAGATCTCAGGAGGCTTTGGGAGCATGTAGGTGGTGAGCTGAGCCACCAGGTGGACCTGTCGTGGGTCCTGCCACGGATTGAGACCAGCTTGATGGACGAATATTAACGCGTACAATGTTCCATTATTGCGTGTTTTCTTGGGGAGCGAGACGTTGATGATCCTACAGGGAAATGCATGAAATAAATGAATTAATCAGTTTGTGTCCAAATCCCAAACATGGACAGATGTTCCTTTTGATCAATGCATCAATACATTTACCTCTCAAACTTGCTGTTGACATCAAAGTCCTCCTCTCTGTGAATCAGCGTATGGCCTCCATCTGCATTTGGCTTCACCGAGGTGTAGATACTCAACTAACAAGCAGAAAGAGATGTTACACGTCACTTAAGCCAACCAAGGCGCCATGTTTGAATCGTTAACGGCAGCTGACCTGTAGTTTTGGGTTCCCTGCCAGGAAGGGCGTGATGCAGTTGTCTGCTTTAGGACTGTCGCAGGGCTTGGTGTACACTATCCCATACATCACCCAGCAAGTGTGGAGCACATAGACCACGAACACCCCGACAATCAGCGTGGTGAAGGAGGTTTTCAGAAACATGATCAATGTCTCCCTCAGCTAGCTGAGCAGCAGGGCCATACGTCTGCATAGTAAGAGTTATAAATGAAAGATTTGGTTAAACATGGAGGAATGTGAGAATTAAAGTAAAGCTTAGTAAACCTAAATCAATGCTACATCATACAATTAAGGTAATTTTTTCAGTAATTCTTATCAAAAGTGGAAACTCGATAATTTTATCAGGTACACTTGCCAGAACCAAAAGCAAATCAGTCAATCACATGCCAGAAACTTAGTGCATTAGGTGGGTAAAGACAACTTGCTGAGGCTCTTACTGAATATCAGGATGGAGAGGAGAGAGGGTTGAAGCGACTTTGAACAAAACAAACAAAAAAAAAACATCCAGTGACTCGCCATTATGAGGACAGAAATGCATTGCATGCGTCAGAGCTTCGAGGAAGACGGGCCGATTCAAAAATAACAAAGGCAACTTAAAATAACCACTTGTTATAACCAAGATATAAAGAACATCACCTCTGAAGACGTTAAACTAAACATTGAAGCGACTGAACCACAACAGCACAAAACCACACCAGGCTGCACTACTTTCAGCTAAACACTGAAAACAGAGGCACCAATTCACAAGGACTCATCAAAACAACCAAAAAAAATTCAGCTTCAGCTGCAAAGTTCAGATGATAGATCAGGAGTTCAGACTGCAGGTGGTAGCGTATCATTGTGGGCGATATTTTATTGGAATATTTTTGGGTTTCTTAATATTGTACAAAAGTCACTGCCTACTCCTGGGTATTATTGCTGATATTTCCATCCCTTTATGACCACAGAGTAGTCGTCTTCTGATGGCTACTTCCAGAGGGGATAACACAGCATGTCACAAAGCTCCATAATCTCTATCTGGTTTTTCTTAGCATGAACAATGAGTTCACTCACTGTGCTCTGCCACAGTCACCAGATCTCAGTGTTACAGAGGACATTTAGGATCTGGTGGAACAGGAAATTCACATCATGGGTATGAACTATGCAGCCGAGGAATCCATTATAACGTGTGATGCCATCATATCACTTGGGACAAAAATCTCAGAGCAATATGCGCTATCTAGAACCAGGCCGTTCTGAAGGTAACCAGAGATTGAATACAGTAAAAGCAAGGTGTACCTAATAAATAAATTGGTGATTGTATAATGGATTTATAATACGTTTCTGCCAATTAATAATTATTGCTTACAGCAAATGGAAAAGAGATTTTTCCATTTGCTGCAAGCAAATGGAAAAATTGCACTGACAAAACTGACGTTTTGTCAGTGCAATGACAAAAGATAAGTTTTGTCAGTGCAATGACAAACAATGTGATGTGCTGGCTAAGTCACAAGTGATCATTTCAAAATAACCAACTTGTTTACAGTGGAGTGCCGGTTTTCAAGCATGTTAATGAAAACATAAGTGGACAGAAAAACGTGGTAGAAAAGGTGCACAAGTAATTACTTAAACCACCAATTTCAGAAAATTGTGAAATAAAGCCTGACAAATAGCTAAGAAAAGATTCGCAAGAAACGGAGTCTGTCACAACTGATTCATAAATGAGATAACTTTGTCTAGATAAGTTCCTTATCTAAGCAAAGGAGAAAATGGAAAATGTTTCCCTCTTACAGTATGTTTTGCATTTCGTTTGGTCGCAGCAGAGAAGCACAGAATCCAGGCTGCTTGAGGTCTAAGTGTAAAGTTTCACAGTTTTTGATGAGTTAGAGAGACATTTTATCTTCTAGTCTTCATCCTATTTGCTTCATTAACTCTAAAGTCAGCAGAATCGTTGACTTTGGGGAAATTGTAGAGCCCTTCATGCTTTCCTCTGTTGACCAAACTTTATGGAGATGCTGATTTCATTTTCGAGCAGAACTTGGCACCTGCTCAGACTCCCAAAACAGACCAGTATCTGATGTGTTGAGAATAGTTTCAGTAGTGTGCTTGATTGGCCAGCAAACTCACCTAATCCAAACCCCAGACAGAGTCTATGAGGTATTGTGAAGAGGAAAATGAGAGACACCATAGCTGATAATAAACGAAGAGCTAAAGGCTCTGCAACACCATAGCAGAGACACAAACTGAGCACCTTCATGCCACACCATGCACACAAAAGTAGTTCAAACACACAGTGTACAGTGTAGCACATACTTTTCAGCAAGATGACATTTCTGTATTAAATATCCTATTTTGGTAATAGGTCTGGAGAAATTAGAATTACATTTATGACAAGCTGAATTTTCATCTGTAAGCCATAATCATCAAATAAATCCATAAAATATTTGACTCTGTGCATAAGTTTCACTTCTTCAGTCGAATTACAGAGAGAATGCAACTTTTCAATCATGTTGTCATTTATTGAGCAGCACCTGCACTAATTACTTAATAAGATAGGGATTAAGAACTAGTCAAAGACATTATTCAAAACTAAATCTGATTTCTGAAGACCATTTGCTACAACTTGCTTTTCCAGTTTGGTGATTTACTGGTGAATCTGGTAAATTTACAGACAACGGCAATAAAATACTCAGAATAAACTGGCTGAGCCATTTTAGCTGTCATTAACCACAATTAGGCTGATATTCACAATAAAGCACTCTTAAGATTTTGATTCCAAGTCTTATTGATAGACGTCCATATGTTTTGATGTGCGATGTTTGAATATTCACAATCAATACAAACAGTGCTGTAAAGCGACGAAAGCGAGAATTATTAATTCAATTACATTTTGCTTCACGGAGACTGGACTTTAAAATTAAAGTAAAACGAAAATCATTAACATTACCGGTGTCAAATTTGAAGACGGGACACTGTCAGTCACTGACTGTCCATCGGTCCATTCACTGCACAAATCCCTCCGGACGGATCACAGCGACCGCATTGTGTTTCTGAAGCCTTCCTTTGGTTTTTACTAAAGGCATCAACTGCCTGTTTCGCTGTTCACTCCTTCCAAACCGCAAAATATTACAAAATCCTGACAGAAAGCGTGAGATAGTTCTGTATTTCCGCCATTCGCTTCCTGGTTGGTTTGCTTAAACGAGATTTGGGGTGGAAGTAACGCGAGACCTAACGTACGAGCGCGTTATGGGGGCACGCTTTTTAATTTAAAAACGGTAGTTCTGACGTGTCCTAAGGTATGTTTACCTACTTTATTTAGGGTAACACGGAAGGTGTTAGAGAGACATTTTAATTGAATAAAGGTCGATTTCAGTGAATTTTATAAAATGAAGTGTTTATTTTAGAATAATAACAGATCATCTTATAAGTCTGACCCCTTCTTTCTGTTCCTTTTTTTAAAACGTTTTTGTCTCTCTCTACTATTTATGTATTTTATCTATTCACATATGTTCTGACTTCTTGTTATTTTTCCTTGTGGATCAGATGAGCTGTCCCCTTTGCTCTCAGTTATATACACTTAAATATAATTAGACAAATTCGGTGGGAAGTGAAAAATGACCTTTTTTCTTTGTTTGTTTATCTAGGGATTGC
Source organism: Girardinus metallicus (assembly GCA_903067095.1). NCBI lineage: Eukaryota > Metazoa > Chordata > Actinopteri > Cyprinodontiformes > Poeciliidae > Girardinus > Girardinus metallicus. The sequence goes on from CAEGAE010042288.1 coordinate 17,807, forward strand.
TAGGGCTCATCAAAGAGACATGGCTGGGAAATAAACTGTCTCTGTATCGCCAAACCGAAGGTAAAGACTTAACAGTTTGTGTTCTGGATGTGTAGAGATGTTTGAGGCCCTGACCTGTACAAGTTTTGCAGAAATGATTAGCTCCGATTATCCTCTCTGCAGACCTGATTGGTATTGGTATTGGCCTTGTCCTACATCGTGATCTCTGCTCAACACATTGAAGTTGCTGTTAAGACAACAAACAAAACGGGTTTTCTCAATAAATAATTGAATGCATGTTTGCTGTCTTCTTCAGGTGTTTTTCTATTCGAAGTCTTAGTTTATTTAATTATCTACATTATACGTGAGTCCAAAATTTGCCGTGACCCGGGGTTGCTGCGGCCACAAAGCAGAGTACTAACTACCATACGATCACGGCTGGCTTTGAATACGTCACCATGACACTAACCGAAACCTCTGAAGAATACAGAGTGACAACATGCAGATCGTTGTTTTTGTTGTCTGGCTTTGAATGTCGGCTGCAATGAAAATATCTGGTTAGAGTCAGATGTGTTTCTCTCTAGCTGTAATTTAGAAATCAGACAAATTTAAGAGTTGCTGATCCAGATAGTAAATAAACAGAGGGTAGGTGAATTTATTATCTGAAAAGGTAAAAGTAAAACAAAAATTATAATATAACAAAGTCTGAAATATCACAAAAGTTGGGTACATACATTAATATGTTAAGATATATTAATATGTGACCTCCATTTTAATCATTACAATATGGGAAGAATTGGCTACTAAAATAATTTAGTCAAATAAAAGTAGAATCATTATTACGAAACGTTACTCAAGTGTAAACATAACCATGACACACTGGTAAAAGGAAATAATATTTCAGTGTGTTGTAAAAGTTTTTTTTTTTTTTAACTTATTAGTATTTAATTGACAAGAATAGTGCACGTTATTAACAAGTAAAATCAATGTGCCATATTTAGCCAAAAGCAGTTTTTTAAAATCTGTTTTATCTTTACAGATGAAAGCCTCCTTTTTTGATTTAAATTAAAACAGATGGTGATTTTAGCAGTACATAATTTTCTGATATTAGTTTTAAAAATGAACTGATGTGTGTTAACTCATCTATAATGGTCACATTAAAAAATACTACATTTTGATTATTTTACTAGTATTTGTCTACAGTACTTTTATACTGAAGGGCCCAACACACTATAGATATGATGGGTTTAGTTGATGTGGAGAATTATTATTTTTTATTTTTTCTAATTTACATTGATATGTAATATGCAGTATATGTATATATAGATGGCAGAAACACTTTCCTTGCCACATTTGGGTATAATGTAGGCTGGTCAAGACTACATTATACCCAATGTATCGCCCGTCCTCCAGGCGATACACGTCGATACGTTCTGCAGCGCTCCTCCGACGACGCACAAAAACATCTGGTGCAGATCGGCTGATGTAGCAAGGAAACTCAAACTTCATAAGTTTGAGTTTAGTAAAACTCTCCTGTCTGACCTCAGCGTGACTGTTAAGGGTCAAAAGGTGAGGAGGTCACAACGTGCCACAAGAAATCCTGTCAGACAAAATTGCGCAAGGAATATATCCAGGGGCTTTCTTTTTCTGAAAATTTCATTAAAATCTATAGAGGAGCAAACCGTTTCATTATTTTATGGCTGAGAGCAAAGTAGCTGGTCAAAATGTGTACTTTCAAACACACACACTTACATAAACAAGTGGCATCTTAACCTCAGTCTTACTGACGATCTTGAGTCTCTCACTGTTTTTCTTGCAGCCTCACTCCTTGACATCCTGCAGTTTACCACTAAACTGAAGTGTCTTCTGTGTCAACACGGGCCTATAATTTCTGCGAGAAATCCATAAAACCTCAGTGACTCAGCCATCAGGATATTGTACATGGGGCTTACAGCAGATTTGAGTACCATCATCCTGAAAGTGCTCTGTGGGCAAATTTCCCAACTGGACATCGCTTCATAAATCTGCGGCCGCAAATCATTAGTTTTCTCTAAACCTGTGTGACCCCAAGCCTCTAACTCAGCTCCCCGTACAGTAAAGGCAGCATCTTTCACTGTCTGTCAAAAGGTTTGCCTTTGAAGATGAAGTGTGTGTCTTCATCTTCAGAAACGCCTGTAAAAGGTCATATTTTACCAAAGGTAGGCTAAATACTGCAGATAAAGACAGGAGTGATCATGGCTATGGATTAAATGTAATCTCTTACAAAAACATTAACTTTCTTTGAGTTTAAATGTAAGCCAAAAAGGTTATTGATGATACAGTTTGAAAACACAACACTGTATCAAAAAGCAGAGGTAACTAAGAAAATGTAGACTGGCTAATTAGCCCAATATTCATGTGGGAGGAAACCAGAGCAAAAAGAAGAAATCCCAAACAGAAAAACCATGACTTTCATTTCAACCCAAGATGTTCTTGATGTGTGGCAACATTACTGACCCCTTGTGCTTCATTCCACCCTTAAAAAAAGGTTATCTGGACAAATGTCTTGAAAATATTACATTAACAAGGACAGACAGTGAAGAATGAAACAATGTCACTGTATTGCATCAGGTTGTATTATTACTTCCCACCCATAGCCTGAGAGTAAGAAGTTAGAATTAAAGCTGCAAGCGGCGTTGGGCGGCCCTCGCAGCTCAGCGCCGCCCCGGCCTATTGGCGACCGCGAGTGTTCCAGCACCGCCTCCCGCTTGCCACTGCAGACGCTCTCACGCAGTTCCCACGCCCGTCCTCCAGGCGATACACGTCGATACTTTCTGCAGCGCTCCCTGACGACGCACAAAAAAATCTGGTGCAGATCGGCTGATGTAGCAAGGAGATACAGCTGATGGATTAACCTAGGGGGCGCAATGGAGTCAAATTACAATTTAATGCTATTGGGCTCTTTAGAGGTGAACAAAGGTCATACATATCCAGTTTGGTGCCAATCGGATGGTGCATGTGTGATTTAGAGACGACCGTATGCTTATGGCGAGGGATTGAAATTCGCCATTCGGCCACGCCACATGGTTCAGCCAGTATTGCCAGAGTTCATCATGTCATTTTATGTCAGTTGACACAGGATTAAATCCATATAAATGATAGAGTAAAAGTAAGACATACAGCAGAAAAAACAGGTGACTTCCTGTCGGAAGTGGGCGGGGCTAATGTGATGTCATCAATTGAACATGACAATGTGGTGAGACATATGGAGTCTGATGCAGATGTGACCTTGCATGTGGAAGTTATTGAACCGCCATTTCTTGCGCGATTTTTGCGACAACTTTAAAATACGTAAATTTCACACAGGCTGTATGCTTCCGCCAAGTTTGGTGAGTTTTTGAAAATGATAAAGCCCACAAAAAGCAATTAATTTGTGCAGAGAAAAAAAAAAAAAAGAAACAGTACGATTACCATAGGCCTTCGCAGCGCTTAGCTGCTCAGGCCTAATAATAGAGCAAAGACGACAGTGCTAATAGTTAGCAAGGAGCTTATTTCAATCTTTCTTTTAACAGTTTTGACCTGCTGACGTCACTGAGAATAAGAAAGCAAGAAAATGAGCATTTGCAGCACGACCACGCTTTGCAAAACTGGGCGAATAGAGAAGATTGTATGTGTAAGTTTTGGTTGAAACTTTACCTCAAGAGCATTAGAGATGTGTGAAATGCAAAGAAAAGTGTCACCTTTTGAGAAATGTGACAGGGAAAAGGGCAAAACCTTCTCCAAATGTATTCTCTTCCCATTTACCTGTCAGACATAATTAAAGATTTGAATCAACCAAATACCTGTGATTTAGCTGCTCTCTTCCCTAAGGAAATTGGAGTTACATACATTAGCTAAACTGCAGCAGTTCTTGTCCCTTTTTAGCCAGAGAAGAGACAGTAATCCTTAGGCAGATTCTTCTAAATCTTTCTCAGTCTTAGTTCAAGACAAAAGGTGAGGCAGGGAATTTGTCTCTTAGGGTCAGATACGGTAAAACGTTTTCTTTTTTAATTAATGTCCTTGCTTACTGTTCTTTTCGATGTTGTTCGTTTTCTCTGATTGCTTACAGTTGTAAATCTCAACGTGTTCAGTTTTTGTTTGGCCAGCAGAGGAACAAACAATCAAGCTATTCCTGTTTGAGATTGCCACTTTAAGTACAACATTAATTACATATGTGAAGCTTATAACTAATGTTTATTATTCAATATTTACTGTGGCGTCTTACATGTTTAAATCACTCTCAGTAGTTGTACTTCAGTTTTTTACCACACTGTGGCATAGCTGATCCACATACAACGGGCAACAGGAATCTATTCTGTCATTTACAATTCTGCGACCACAATCGACTCCTTCTCAGTTTCCATCTGTCTGTCTGCGTCCTTCCTCGATACTCCATGATCTATAATCACCTCTCCGTGTGTCTCCATCAACATCCATCACTCTTTATGGAGTTTCACAGTCGGGGCGCAGAGCAGAGATATCTTGAGAGAGAAAAAGACAGCCTTTCAGTCAGGGGCAGGAAGAAGGTTACACAGCGCTCTTTTTCTAAATGACCTACCAAATGGAGATAATGTATCCCTGTCCGCACATTCTCAGTCCCAAGCCTTGGGGTATTAACAATGACACTTTTTCTCTGCAGTCAAGCTGCTCCTCCTGCTTGAACAAGCTGACTTTATCCAAATACAGAACTGCAGAGACATATTACAGCTCTGTAATAAGAGTCTGCTAACAAGAAGTGCATATTGAACTCTTATTTCTCATATAAGCACGTTTTCACCGTACACACGCCTCACTACAGCAGGGCTTGATTAACTGTTTAGATTGTTGTTTTTATGATAAAACTCAGTGTTTATCATTTTTCTCCAAGTTAAAGGGTCTAACATCTTGAAAGTGGAGCAGCTTTATAACTAGATTTTGAAAAGAATACAACAAAAACTGAAAGAACGAGAGATTGTCATAGAGCTGATTATCTGTGGAGGGTCGCACGGATGCTGTTGTCCGTTGGACAGTTTGCTATTCCATCACATCATAAAGACATGTAGAACAACTATGTATGAACACATTTACTTCTAATTTAAGACATTTTTGCATTAAGAAGATGTACCAACTTAAGTTGATATATGTTTAATTTAAGATTAAAAGCTCTTACACATCTTAAATATTTTTTCATACATTCATTTGAAGTTGAAAAAAGATCTGATTTAGCCAAGATTGATTATTTGTTTGGGATCAAACTCAGGTCCTCTCAGTAAACAGCTCTGTATTTAGCAGACAAGCTACGCAACCAGAGATTTCAATATCTACGAATAATTTGCAAGTGCAAGACCCCTTGTTATGCACATTGTTTTTATTGTTGCTGTATATTTAATGCCTTAACATGCATGTTGCTTCTCCCAGAACAAAACAAATATGCAAATATTCCATAATTGTCTTCATTTTTCTCACAGTTCTTCGCCTTGTCTTTTTCTGCGGATTCTTTTGCAATTCCAAAGCTAAAAAATTCTTCATTTGCAAAATGAAGTTGGCCTGGGCTTTTTTAAAATACCCCATATGGACGAGTTTAACAGTAGTACTGAAATTAGCAACCTCCAGTGATATTGCTACATTTTGAAGAGTGGGTTTTATGTTTCAAGGAAATATATTTTACCAATTTAAGTATTTTTGAAGAGTGGAGCAACTATAGAGTGCAAGAATAGCACAGTGTTAATCTATAGGTTTATGTTTTTATTGCTATTTCTTCAATCAGACAAGCCTTTGAGGTCAGTGCTACATCATGACAACTGCATAAATAATTGAAGGAACAGGTTTCCTCGTTTACAGGTTAGAGAAATGACAGCATCTCCTTTTAATGTTCAAACTTCAAATAATGCTTTGAAGAAGTACTTAATGCCTGCTCCCCACTTTTAAAGCCCTATCCTATCTTAATTGTCAGAGTTACATGTTGACGTCTTGTTTCCCAGGATGAAGCGAAACTTTCAGAAGAATGATGCTTTTCTTCCTAGCATCCCATGTCATCCTGTGGTGGATGTGGAGAGATGAACAGAGCCTTCCTGCAAGATACAGTGGTCCTGCCAAGAGAAAGGTGCATTAACGTATCTCTCTTTGACACGCACACTGTAGAGATAAGGTTTAAAATCACTGGAGAGGTCCTTTAGGCAAGACAGCTTGCATCAGTCAAGCTGCTTGATGCCAAACATGGGTCGTTCTGGTTATAGGCTACTGAGCTGCATATCTCATCTTTGAATGGGTGTAACTCAGAGAATTTGAAGCAGGGGTTGTTGCTGAAGCAGATTTGTTCACTCAACCTTTTTCTTGGTCAATAACAGTAAAAAAAAAAAAAAGGCCCACCAGTTTGTCTCCTCTCATCTCAATCAAACCAATTGCGTTAAAAATTTAGAGCAGGCGTAAAAGGGAAATAACTTGCCTCATTTAAATGCTAATTTGTCTTCAGCAGAAGATTCAGCACAATGGCAACAGGTTTGCAGAGTGTGGAATGCATTATGCGAGAGCTCATAGATCAGACGCAAAGACAGTTTTCCAGCAACGATTCGCCGTAAAAATCTTTTATTTCTTCATGCATCTTTTATTTCTTCATGCAGTACTGCATAAATACACAGGAACCAATGATCCGAACTACCGCTGAGACTGAAAATCATTATAGATGCTTCTTTTTTGTGTCATATCTTCTCTGTCACAGACAGTAGTGACCCCTCCCACGCCTTTCTGTATTTTTATACTTTCTAATCATATACTGGCTTGGAAAAGTAGTCATCCTCCTTGTAACTTCCACAGATTGATGTGTTATGCCTCCAGATATTAAGTTATTTTATTGGGATATTATGAGACACATGAGCACAAAGTTGAACACAATTGTGACATGGAAAGAAACTGGCAGAAAATCTTTCATCAATGAAAAGCTAAAAAGTGTTTTGTCAGTGCTTTGCGGAACCACCTGTCTTTTGGCTTACAGGTCTACCAGCAGACTGACATCTTTGCAAATTCCTCTTCGGAAAATTACTTAAACTCAATCAGACTGCAGAGAATTGCATGCCGTACTTTTAAAAATATTTTAATTTTAACCAAGAGTCATTCTCCTTCCACTTCATGATAATTGAGTTGATCTAAATTCCCAATAAACTATATTAAAGCTTGTGGTTGTAACAGGTAAAAAACTGAAACATTTTAATTGATATTAACAGACTCTGTAAAATGAAATGCATAGTTACTGTTGATCTTGATGAGGGTCTTTCTGGGTACAAGTCAGAAAGACCCTCATGGAGATGATTTTTTATTGCATTCGAGGGGAAGATTGTGTGCTCTGAATTGCTTTTTTTTTTTTTTTTTTTAAACTTGTCAGACCTTGACTTACAAAATGCATCAGGAGGGGTTTGCAGTTAAGTATGAAGCAGCTGCTGGGATGAGAGTCAGCACTTCAAAATCTCTGCCCAAGAGTCCGTCATCATCTGTCTGAAGGATTGGTTTGCTCCATTCTGTTTGAGAGTGAGCTGTCACCCGGAGTAAACAAGTTACAGGATGCTTGCTTCTTGTTCATGAGTGAGGGTAAAATGGTGTGCAAGGCCGGATAGGTGGATTGTCTCAGTGTAGTGTACTTTGGCAGGTAAGAAGGAGCTGAGATTGACATTGCAATCATAACATTATGACTCAGTGTGTATCGGTGCATCCAGCCCCCAAGACGAGATGTCGCGGTCAAAGACGACTGGGTTCACGAGAACTGGGCCTTTTTAAGAAAATTAACAATGTTAACAGTGCGATTTTACAAAACAGTAAAACGAAAATGCAGATTTTGTGGTGGTATTTAAAGCCACCACAAAGCCAATTGTGGATTTAAAGCCAATTGAGATTCTGCTGCCTAATATTAGCCAGACTGTTTGTGCTTTAAAATCCTCCAGTGGATCCAAATTCAAACTATTCTGCTAAGGACAAAGGGCCATAATTCCTTCACAGCGATGTAAATCGTCAGGTATTGCAAACGTTCAGTGGCCGATTTGCCTCCAGGATTGGTAGAACCATTTATGTAGGAGGATTTAAGGTGTAATTTGTATCGCCTTACATAAAAAAAGGCATTATATGAAACAGCATCTTGTTTTTGCACTTTGTGTGATATTAAAATCTAGTTGGTTATCTGAAATATTTAAATGTTACCAAAAAGAAAAGACATTAGGCTTTATTACTTTGCACCTTAAATTACTGATTTTCATAGCAGGTAGGGATATTCCCACCACAGGTATGAACTGATACAAGAATGTAAAAACCTCCTACTGCAAGTGGCACCGTTTGGTACAGAACAAGGTTGGATACGACCAAATCTGCAAAAGTGGGAAGTGATAATCAAAGGAAACGACTGACCAGCACGGTTTGGACTGTTTTTAGCAGCTTTAATGGATCCTGTTGTTCAGCAAACCTCCCCTTTGATCACAGGATCGTCAAGAAATGTTTAAGTTGGTCTAAAATCTTCACATGATAACTGATACAACTCTCAAAAGCTGTAATTGCTCTCTATGGTTTGGCTGATGGGTTATGTTGTAGCACTCAGCTGTTGTTGTTAATGAGTTTTTAGAAAACACAAGTATCAGGTCAGGTTTCTTTTCTGTCATCTCTTCAGAACATCTCAAAATAGGTTTGTTCACAAGTTTTCTGGACACGTCCCACTTATTGAGGACCTTGAGGCTAAACCTCAGGCAAAGACCCAGAAAATAGAGAACAGATAATGCATCCCATCAGGCCTCTGAGTGCCTTCTAATCCCCTACAGGGAGTTGGAAAAGTTGGCAGTAAAGAGGGAAGTTTGGCACTGTACCTAGATTGATAGATTGATGGCTACCCTTTTAAAGCCACCTATTTGCACTTCTTCTTTGCTCCTTTCCTCTGATTGAGAGGTGAACTTATCCTCAAGTTCACCTCGCTTCCTTTATTTCCTCAGTCTTTTCTACTCATAGATATTTTCCCAGTAACTAAGCAACACAAACTCAGAAAACTGTTCTCATGTCATTTGCGAGAACTCCCACTCACCCACTGTTCCCCAGCTCTCTGCTTAATTTCTTCCATCTCTTCCTCTCTGCCCTCTTCTCTCACCGTCGATCCGAATCTTAACCCTGTTCCAATCCGTCTCCGTGTGCCATCCTCTGTCTCTGTCACTCCACGTCTAACTCGCTCCATCTTTCCCCATCTTCAGCGACCCCTCACTCTATCTCTCTGTGATTGAGTGACTTAGAAAGTTAGTTAGATACCCTTCCACTGTCGTCCAAGGTTAATGACAGATGCACATAAACTGACCTTTCCATCTGCAATCTTTCATCGGCTATTAAAGACTTGACTTGATTTATTGTAAATGTTTGTTTTCACATGCTTTCCTCCTGAGCAAGCGGCTGTATACACGTAATGCGTGCTTGCATTATGTGCAGTGTCATGGTTTGCTCACTTACACAGTGGAGTGCACATATTTCCATTACAGAGAGTTGTGAAGGAAATGGCACTGGTTTTAATTGGCGGGGGCTTGCCTGCGACCCAAGGTCGTTGTATGATAATGTGTCAATTATCTGTCACACAGCTGAGAGAACAAGCTGAGGCTGAGGAGGGACAGAGGGAAATAGAAAACAGAGTAGACCAGTGGGAAGACAGACATAGCCTCATTTCACTTGTCAGCTATCCGTCCCAGTGGAGGCCCAAGAGATCTGCAGTGCACACACACTCAAAGTCACCTCAAGACACGACGGAGGCTCTTCAAAGCGTCCGACAGCTACTGTATACTCCTTTATTAACAAGTCTTTTCTTAGTCTGAAAACATACATTGACCAGCCACTTTACTAAGCGTAGCTCTTCAATTGCTTGTAAATATACAAAGCAATCGAATTGCTCCAATCTCGGAGCAATTATCTGGGCTTGGAACTGGCAACTTTCTGAAGTTCAAACTGAGCATCAGACGGAGGAAAAATAACATTTGAAGCAATGCAGCATGTTTGTGGCATGATATGATCTAAATCTCTATGAGGTTTACAAGAAATGGTCCATGAAAGAGGAGTATAAATAAATGATACAGCAAGTATAAGTTATGTAGATCACTGACTATAACTTTCTGTAATATTGTATATTGTTCTCTCTTGGGTCTTGAATGTTGTTAAAAACTATAATGAACGCTGATAGCACCTGATAGTTGTCAAAAAGAGACAAAAATACCCACAAAATACATGAATAATATAATTCATAAGTTTCAAAAGAAATAAAACGATGTTAAACAAAGAAATAGATTGCCAAACAATATTTATTTGAAAAGCTAAAAAGTAGAGGTGGGTCTTAAAATCATCCAAGCTTGCAGATTCCAGCAGCTCTTATATAGATCGGTAGATCGCTGCACAGCTTTGGGGCTGCAGCAGAGAAGCGACGGTCACCTCAACTTTTCTGTTCTTGTGGGTATATGACCATAAAGAATATCAAAAACCAGAGGATGCCAGAGGAGTGAAGCCAGAACTGGAGGTATTTGTTCCTGTTAACAGACAAGCATCAGCATTTTGAACAATGAACGTATGACCGGTCTGAACCGGCATAAGGAGAATTGGATCAATCTTTCAAAATCCTTAGGAGGAAAGTAAGGCTTTATGGCTTTATGTGAATAAAAAGGTAATTCTGTTGCCTATTAAATTCAAGAAATTAAGTTTAAAACTCAGAAACCTTTAAAGTGATTTGTGCCAAATGTTCAAAATGAAATTGTTTTTAAGTTTGATAAGTATCATAAAATATTTATCACCAGACACTACTGTGCAAAATAAAAAAGATAACCAAAAACAAGAACCATTGTCGGCTGCTGTATAAGTTTTCCGAGGCTAAGTGATAAATCTATGACAAAATTGCTGGATAATTAGGGTGAAGTTAGCGGACTTTATAAAGTTTAATTCAGCACAAAACTAAAGGGTTAGGTTTATGTTTATTGATTCATTTAGACTGCTTTTGATCATCTCTACTTCACAATAAAAGCTCAGTGTATTCGTTAGTCAAACCTGTACTAGGCAATTTGCGTCAGAAAATCCTTTAATAGTTCTGATATGGTACACAGTAAAAAGTTAAGTTTTTTTTTCTTTAGATCTGTATTTCTAGATCTGCAGAAGAGATGACTTGATTCCTGTAAGAAGAGTTCAGTAGATCTCTTTAGGTAGGATGTGTGAAGAAATCGAGAAGCAGAAATAATTTAGTTTGCATTAGCTTAAATGGACATCAGCCATAGACAGCTACAACTTGTTCTACCTGTGTCACTTTCTTCTCTGCAGTTTTTTTTTTTTCTTGTTCTGTGACTTTCTGGGCTTCACACATCCAGTCTCTCTCTCTCCCTTCTTCACACAGGTAAAAATAAATAATTAAACTCAAGCAGGATAGTCAAAATGTTCACATTTGACTGAAATATAAAGATGGCTTCCTTTATTTTCAGCTTTGAAACAGCGTGAAGATATGCATCTGATCACCAAGTGAGACTTCTGTCAGGAATAAAAGATGCAGAAGCAAGACTAAAGAAGATTCTCTTTCATAGTGTTACTCCCCTCGTCTTTTGCATTTTCTTTTGAAAAAAAAAAAAAGAAGTTGTTTTTGAGGTTCGTTGACTCAAGATTTATGTGTTTCTTTCAAAGATTCAAAAAAAAGACTCGCGTACATTTTCGCCCAATCCCCCTGAGATTTTTCCCTTTGTTTTTTCCGGGATGCTGCTTTAAGTGATTTAGAGACTCAGCTTTGCTCAGCAATCACTCACTTGACTTTACCACTTTCACAGAACGCTGGCGGCCAGCTGTTGTCTGTGAACGAGTTAGGTTTTTATTGCCTCTCCTCACTTCTCTCTTTGGCTCACACTGATCATTTTCGGTATGTTGCTCTTTTTATGCACATCTGTCTGGTCACAGAATCCAAGGATGTTGGGAGGTTGATGGAGAGCCAAAAGGTCAGATGCACAGATAGCGAAGAGGAAATAAAGACTTTGGATGTTCCCTCACAGGAGTGCCTCTCAGCATCCCCCCAAACAATGTCTGAAGATTTTACATTTCTCAAGAAAAAAAACATTTCCGCAAAATGAATCCGGCTTTTACCTTTTGTGTAAAAGTAACAAGCATCTCTGGCAAAGTGCTCAATCTTGAGTTCTTAACTGGCTCTATAAAACAGCGAAGAAAAAGTATGTGATGCAACACTTTAATTTTTAAAAATTTTTGTTGAGAATTGCAGGTCAGAAAACCAGCCTTTCAAGAAGAGTCAGTTTATTCATTTATTTTATGAATTAATTATGAATTGGACCTGCTTTTCTTGCTAAGTGTCTAATTGTTTTGAAGTTGTGTTTTATGAATAAAGTCCACTGAACTGTCTGCCTGCTAAGAACTCTGTATAGTCTTATTTGAAAACACTTTTCAAACAACAGTCAGTGATTATGAGCACTGGATTTACATCTTAGAGGTTTTAATTTTTGCTAGTTGCTACAACTTAACCAGAAATGAACAAATTTCAAAGACTTTGTCACATTTATTCCTTATAAATGGTGTCCACGTAACCAGACTAAAGGCTGAAATTGAGTCAAGAGCGTTTTTTTGTTTTTCATACTTTTTCACTTGAGTTATACAGAAAAAAAAGCACCACATTACGTGTAAAAACCAGGCGTTTTAACATTTCACAAAATTTCACAGCACTTCAGTTAATAAAATAAAATCTGAGCTGTCTTCTTGGGATAAAGGCATCTCACAAAACTGTTATTATAAATTCCTATCAACATTTGGAAGAATTTCCAGAAACTTTTGCACTTTTGTCCTCTTCCGCTCCTGCACGACTCTGACAGACTGTTCAGACAACCGTGGCAACCAAGAGATCAAACGCCACGGCAACGAGTGGCTTCTGTGATCACCACGGATACGTCTAGACAGCCAACCACTTTGTAGTGCTTGTTTTTGTGTGTGTGTTGGTAGCCGTTTATAGTCACCAGGTTAATTTAGGAGAATTTGAAGTTAAACCTGCGTAAGTGTGCAGTTTCTTAAAGTGTGTGTGATTTAAAAGAAGGAGAGAGGAAAAATGGTTATGTCTTAATTCAATCACATATATGTGTGTGTGTGTGCGTGCAGGCGTGGGTGTGTGTGTGTGGGTTCACATGTAACTGTCCATGGCTGAGAGTCTCCCCAGGCTCTTTTCTGATGGACCGCTGCTGCATGTTGTGGAGATGAAAGGGATGCTGGGAACTCATCTTACGCTATGAATCCTGGGTAAGTAGCGTGTGATGTGAGCACATCCTCATCACTCAGTGAAAAAGGCTTTCATCCCTTATCCGTTCCCTCTATCATTTCTGTCGACGCCACTCCAGCTTCTCCCCATTTCTTCCTTCCCTCCCTTGTCTCCAGTTTCCCCTTCTTCTTTTGTTGGATTTGTCTTTTTCTTTTTCTACGTCCAGTTTTATTATTTTTCATTTCATTAAGCCCGTCCTCCGCTGTCTTTTAAGTTTTAACTTGCTTAGCCTTTCTTTGTTCTGAACTCGGAAATATACTTAGTTTGTCTTTCTTTTCATTCTCCTTTCTGTATAATTCTCACTTGTCTTCCTTTTTGCAGGTGCTTTGCTTACTTCTCCTGCACTTCCACTTTTTTTTATTATCCTTCTGCCCTTTCTTTCCACAGCTATAGACCTTTACTTTTCTTTTGCTGCTCAACACGCCTCTTTTATTTCCTTTCTCACCCTTTTCTCAACTCTTTTAGTAATGCTTTCCAAAATTCTCTTTTACTTTCCTTTATTTTCTGTCTCTTTTTCTTCACCATCCCGTTTTTTGCTTTTCTTTTATATGCTTTCTTGTTGCTCTCATCTCTTTTCCTTTTCTTTTCACCTGTCTCATCTACAGTCTTCTGCTCTTCTCTCCTGTGAACTTAAAATGATCAAAGTGCCCATTCTGGGCATGACAGTTCAATTTTACCCCTGCATACACACACAGATGCACTCACACTCCTGAAAGTACTTTTCTTTTTAAGTGCGTGCATGCCCTCTGCACACATATGCATGGCTGTATAGATAGTGCTGTGTTTGGATTAGTCAACTTCAAACCTTTCTCCACTGTTTTTATTTTTTTTCATCCTTTCAGGTAGATTTATCTTTAACGGGTTTTTTTTTTAAATTTACTGCTGACTTTTAAGTCTATATGAAAAAAATAACTTTAAACAATATTATATCACATCTCTGCAGGGCAGATAAAGACATGGTGTTACGGTATAAACAATTAATTGCCATCGGATAATGCATGTTCTCCTTGATCTTTTATGTTTTGTTTCTTTTATTTCTGACTGATTATCTTCACCTGTGCAGCTACATGGGAGAAGTTGAGGTTAAAATCAGAATAACATTTTATTCTGTCCCTTTTGAAAACACAAAAAATGTCCATATATGGTCATTTTAATTTCCTTGAGATTACCAAGTAACCTTTTGGTTATCTTGAGCCAACCAATCTAGTTCTATTTTCTTTTCTCTAAGAATAAAATCTTATTTTCTTGAGATTTTATTTCAAGAAAAAATGGCACATTCTCCAGATTATATGTTCTTTGCTCCAGTGAGATTCCCATAAAAAATTCAACTAAACGGGTCAGGGAGCCTGAAGATCCACTTTGAAAAGTAACGAGAAAGTCCAATTTATTGGAAAGAAAATATAAAAGAAAGACTGAATAACTTCACAGCAACTTGCTGCAACAAAGAATGTAAATAAAAGCAAGTACCTTGGAAATTTTGCATGTAGATTTCCAAAGTTTGAAGTCATATATTAGCCAAATTTTTTGGTTCAACTTAAAATAGAAACAAGATCTTTGACTGTGATTCCGATTATAAATTCGAGATGAAATCTGGTCACAATTTTCCCCCATAATTCCTTTTTGTCTCCATTTCCAAGTGAAGTTGACTTTTTCTTTTAAAAGAATATTAATTCCATACCCATAGTACAATAACAAATGCTCGTATTTAAAAGGCTTTTAAACAGACATTTGGATTTAATGTAGTCTTTCAATCCGACAAAGACGTTTCCCCTGATTGGGAGAAATATTAACATCTCACGTTACTTGAATCGTATAGACGGTTTGTGAAATGAGCAAAAAATAAGAGTCATAACCTCAAATACTGAGAGCTAAATACTGCACAATATATATATATATATATATGTGTGTGTGTGTGTATATGAATATAAAGTACAAATTTATGGCAATGAAGCAGGCAAAAACAAGATTATGTGCTTTTCACATAATCCTGTCTAGAAAGATTTTCTTCCTCTTTGCCTGGTTTCATTATGTCCTCATTTAATTGGCTTGTAAAACAATCTTTGCAAACCCCAATCCTGACACTTACTTTATAGGTTTCGAAACTAATGAGAAATGTTTCCTGTTGGCGTCTTTAGCCCTTAGCTAGGTCTTGTTCAGACTGCCAGAGAAATCACACAGGAAGTTCAATATTAGGAGATGTAGTGCCTTCTAAAAGTATTCTTAACCCTCAAACTTTTCTCAGATTTGTTTTTAGATTTGTGATGTCCAGGTCAAACACCTGCCATCAAAAGTCACCTAATTAGTAAGTAGTCAACTTCAGAGGTTCATCAGAGAACACTTGTGAACAAAACTTCTTGAAAACCAACAAACACATTAAGTAGAAGAGAATTTTAAAGCATATTTATTGAATATTCAACAGCTTAAAGAGGACTCTTCAATCCCTGATTTGCAATAAAAGGTACTATGTCCATCCAACCATATCATGCTGTCATCCCTGTTACTCTAATATCAATCATGTTACTATATAGATTTTATTCAAATAATCTCAAAAGGTTTTCTAAACTCATGTGGTTTTTGAGCTGTTGTCCTTTTTATGATTTGTTGTATAATAAATTTGGGCAAATACTTAATTAATGGAAATTAATGAAAAAAAAGTGTGTGAGTATTGAAAAGTTGAGCAAGCAAAATTTAAGAAGTTACTTCAATTTTTAAGTCAATACTTTTATGAAATTAGTGCTTATCCAGCTTGAATATAGAGACCCAATATTTAATTTTAACAGATTTATTACGTGCTTATTAAAAATAAAGTATACTTTTAAAAGTGTGAGTATTTATGGTAGGGTAAACAACAAAGAAACATTAAAAGTCTTGCTAAGAGTATATCTTTGATCCTTGAGCTGGATTATTATGCTGTTTTCTTAAATATTTCAAAAGGTCTAATGGCCATATTGTCCTACAGTTTCTGGAATGATCCGTTATCATATAGCAACAGTTTTTGGCCAATTGGAGGAGAATTTAGCAGGGTCTTTGCTTTTTTTCCATTTAGGGATAACTGTGATTCACACTTCTCTGAAGGATTGAAGAAGTTTACCGTGCATGAAGGAGACGGATAAGACAAGGCATAATTGGAGTGCTAGCAGTGATGAAAATGCTTTAAAAAACTCAACGGAAAATCCATCAGGTCCTGCGGTTTTTCCTGGCCAATTCAGTTTCCCTGTAGGATATAGGTTCATCGAGTCTCTTTTGGTTATCAGTGGAGATAATATTTGTATGGTTCAGAATCTCCCCCATCAACGTCTTATTCTGTGGAAACGCAGATGTGTGAAGCTGGGAACAGAAAGTCGTGACTGTCAGTAATTATAAGAGTATTGTGTAGTGATGGTGGCATTATGATACTTTGCTTGAAAACGTCTCAGTTGATTGGCAGACACCAGACCAGATTTGTGACTAGCAGTTTGCATTAGCCTTCATGAAAACTAAGATGAAAACTTTAAGAGCTGGCGGTCAGGTAGATGTGTCAAGAGGAGATGGTTAGCTGACTCTTTTATCACCTAGTTCTTATTTTTTTTTTATCCTGAGCATAAAGTTGGTAAATTTTTTTCAAGTGTAACTGGCCCCCAAATTAATTTCTTTTGTCTAAATTAGTTATAAAGGCTGCCATGTTTATTTTTTGTGCAATTTTTGACATTTGCATGTAGTTTAGTTCTATTATATTTTGCCAAAAACCATCTCAGTGCTGGTTTTTGGCACTGGTTGAATGGTGTCTAAGCTGAATTCTCCTTTTGCTTACAATGGTACAGCTGTACATCACACAATACAGCGTTCGGGTATAAAAGCATCTCACTCACACACACACACACCCCCGCACACCTCAGTGGGGAGTCAGACATTTTTCAGTGTAGGGTATGACTTTCCGTCTAAAAAGCTTTTAAAGTGTCCCAGAACATTAAGTTTGATGTTTCACCCAGAGTGTTTAAGCTAAAATAAACAATGCAAATTTGTTCCTCCATAAATTTTGTGAAATCTCTACTTGAGAGAAGTGTTGATTGCCAATGTCTCTGGAAATGGGGAGCTCCAGTGAAGGCGATTGAAAGCACAACTGGAGCATGGTGAGATGTGAGTATTGTCATGGCTTTAGGTATATTTCTAATGCGCGAACACTCAGGAGACAAACAAAGTTTTAAAAGGCTTATTTTACAATGATTTGAATAATGAATGGTCGGCGGTTCGGGGTGCTGGAGGCTGGAAACAGGAACGCTGTGAGGAGATGGAATAAGTAACTGGAGTGGAACGGATAACGAGAAACGACGAAGAAGAAAGAGGAAGGAGATTTCTAGATGAAGTGGGAGATTAACGGCAGAGAGAGTGAGTGGGATCTGAGGTTGCTGACTTGCATGGTGGTTACAACCAGTGGTTTGATGGCGGCTTGGAGAAGACAGAAGCAAGGCGATGATGCTTGAGGTACGGAGTGCGGACTGGCAGGTTTGCAGGAGGATGATGATGATTAAGAGGAGCCTGTAGGTTTCCAGAAGTTATGAGGATCCAGAGGCTTTTTGCAGAAGAGAATATGAACGAGGAAATCCATGGCTTAAAGGAAGGTTCTGATTAAAGAATGTTTGGAGCAGAACCAAGGAGCATAAGAAAACACAGAAGGCTTGGATTACCACACTGGTTACAGGTGAAGAGTGTCTGGCTGCCAGCTCCTCTGGTGGAGAACTTGCAGCTCCAAAACTACCATACAAACACAACACAATCTATAACCTAACTATACTTTGATAGTCACTGTGGTGGACCAAAGGAATCAAATTGTTGTCAATAAGAAAGTATAATCGATCCTAGAATCTGACAAAATGTGAAAAAGTTCAATCAGTATGAATACCTTGCGGTACATGGCGGCTTGACTGGGTCTATAACCTCCAAACCTGCAGCCTTGCCCAATCTACTTCAGCAATTTACCAAGTTTTCACCTTGAGAAAACAAGGCTTTTGGAAAGTAACCCATTTTTTTGTTCATCCGTGCTCCCTTTACGCTCCACACTCCTAGCCACTTGCACAACCATTTCTTTTCTGCTCCTCCCAGGTTGTCCTACCTTTCATGTCTTGCAGATTTTATGCAGTCGCTCAGAGTCCTTCCAATAGCCGTCTGCTCCATTCAGTTTGCATTAATATTCATGAGCAGGTACACTCTTACACTTTAAACTTGGCAGGCGCACTCAGGCATATTTTCTTAAGAAAATGCGACTTCTCTGGGCTTTGTTTTGCTGTCTGTCTTCTTCCCTCAGTGTCTGGGCTCATTTTCTTTCAAATTTTCTCTCAACCTGTCTTTCTCGTCTTAATTCACTCACTTTCGCTCTCTCTCTGTACTGATTTGTGGTGCAGCGAAAGGGAAAAACGATTGTCAAATTTTTACACATCATTTTATTCCCCTCAGAGCCGTCCCTTCCTTATTTTGTTTGTCTTTGTTTTCTTTTACGCTCTCCTCTTTTACTCTTGTTTCCTCTGCTGCTTTCCTATTCTCCCCTCCTTCATCCTCTCCCCCCCATCTTCCGCCTTCTTGCTCCTTCCCCTCTCTGGAGTTCTCTTCCTTCCGTCTGTTTCATCAACAAGATTTATCTTCTTGAGTAATTACAGCACACACCCATGCAGGAGCGCGCAGACACACACAGCTGTCGGGGATGCACTTCTGGTTATTCACCAGTCAGGGTCACTGTGGCACTGCAGCTAAAGGAGGACGAGTGTTCGGTGGAGTGGGGTTGGGGGAGTGCGTTGCATTGAGGTATGCAAACATGTATGAGTTTTCTTTGTTAGTTTTTTTTTTTTTTCTTTTTTAGATTCCAAACAGTATCATGGTGGCCCTTTAGTGGGACATCAATCTGAAATAAAAGCACCAAGCAAAGACCTTTCGGCTTGTAGCTACACTGTTATTATTCTAAAAAGGTCACACATATTTAAATCTATAATTCACACTTTTATAATCGTTCAGCAGTTCAGGTCAGGTGCTTCCTTTTGATCTGGTTAGCATATAATAAAAAGAGGGCACTCTGGTGGCACTGAGGTAAAGCGCAACTTATGAATGGAAGCCTTAGTCCTGGATGTGGCCATCAAGGGTTGAAATCCTGACCCGATGACCCCTGATACATGCCCTCGCCCTCTCTCATAACCCGCCTTACTGTCTGACAACTGCTTTATAAAAAAAGAATCTGAAAACGCAGTGTCAAAAATATTTGGTTTAACAGGTTTTATTCCTTCTGTCATTTAAACGATCCATCCATCCAGTGTCTGAAGACTGAAAGTTACATGCAGTAAATTCAAAGACGACGTTTTTCATTCCTCCTTAAGATTTGGGTTTCGAATGAATCAAATTTTTGAAAAATGTCTTTAAGATCCTTCGTCTTCTTGAAGGATGCATGTTGACTACAAAAACACAATATTTTACAAAGTATTTTTACTCTAGTTTCAAGTGCAAATATATTATTACACTTGAAATAAGGCAAAAATAACTCAAAAATAATTTTTCAGCAAGATAGAGAAGTTTTTCTTAAGGAAATAATTTATTAATATTGATCAAAAGTGCTATTTCCATTGGCAGATTGTTTCACATGTAACATGGAGAGAATGCCTTGTTATAAGTGAAATAATCTTCCAGTGCTTTTCATCAATATTAAGGAATTATTTACTTAAAACAAGCTCGTATATCTTGCTGAAAAGTTACTCAAAAGTAACTGTAACATATTTGTACCGGACAGGTGACCAAAAATGTGTGGTAAGGTACAATATCTTACCAATATTTTACAATATATGGTCAGATCCAGAAAAAAAACAAAACAAAACAAAAAAAAAACCATTTTCTTATGAATGCAAATGTTTGGATGAGCAGGATGAGCTCTTAATATGAGTCCTTCTCAAAAATTCAACATTGATTTGTGTCTCAGTCTGTTAGTCCACAGGCCACCGGTCTCTGACATCATAATCCTTTAAAGTAATGGCTCGAGCTCCTGCTGACAGAGCCTGATTGATGCCGGGTTTCCCTTCATGCAGAGCCAGCTAACCGGCTGACATTGACAGAGTGACTGACAGGAAGGGTGACAGAATGACAAAAGCTGACTGACTGGCGTTCATCATCACAACGTTTCGAACTAAAACAAAAGTTAGTGAGCCTCGGTAGAGTAATTTTTAATTTTTTTGTTTCACCAAAACTTTTGCAAGGTGTTCTTTCTGATTGCTGAGGACATTGAGGGTTTAACATGCTTAAAATAATGTTGTATTCTTAATTTAAATGTACACAATTTGCACAAAATGTTACACAAATGTCATACAACAAGCCAAAAATAAATTGTGTCGTAGACTAATTTTGAATTAATGAGATTTTAAAGCTTTGCCAGGAAAAGGAGCCCAGTCCATGATGCTGCCATTAACATTTCCATTTTTTCAATAATATACTCGACACTGCCGTGAGGCTTGGATGTAGTAAATGTCACCATCTGCGTTTGTCCAGTTATCTCTGATTTCTTCTTGGATGAGAGTGGCAGGATTTTTGTGACACACCAACAATATACAGTCACAAAACTCTCATAAAAAAAGTTGCTGCCAATTACAAAAACAGACATAAATGGTGAAACCATGAGTAGAAGAAGAAGAAGACCAGTAAGGACGCCCAGTCCTAGGAAGTACTGAAAGAGAGTTTGGAGTTCAGAAGATAAATTGAAGCTCAAAAGTATTTTTGACGTTTTTATTCCAATCAGCATTATGTAATATTGGATTAACAGCATAATAAAAAGCACTGAGGATATTTCTTTCAAGGTCTTTCATACAAAGCCCTGAAACATGATGGCTTTTGTTTTAATTTATTTATTTGCTTGGCACAAGCAGTAAGGCACTTCGTTAAATTGATTACTTCTTTTTTATTTTTTTTAAATACTTCTTTGGAATAAATCTTTTGCCTTTTTTACTATATATCAGGGTATAATGGGTTAAAAAGAGAGTTAAGCATGTGGGTTGCACATATAAAAAGTTGAGCAAATCCAAAAGCAAATAGCTTATTCCGCTGTTGACTTTGTTTTGGTGTCATTTATTGGATCAAATGATGGAAGTTTGAAGAAACAAGACAAATGATTTAATTAACTGGCTAGTATAAGAAGCACAGGTCGGAAGAACCTCCAGGATGGCAGGTTTTCATCATGCTGCAACCAGAATATGTTCCAGCTCAGCCAAAGCTGCCATGACAAGCTCATCCCATCCCATCAATGGTTTGAGGTCTGACAAACCCCACTTTGTCGAAGTGAGAGTTGATATTTTGGAAGATAATTTGATATGAGATGCCATTATCTCATCTCAATATCTAATAGATCATTGTTTTTCCAGTGAGGAAGATGTTGCCCCACAACATCACACTGTACCTCCACCTAAAGCTGTTACCCTAATTTTTTTTTTATTTTTTTTTTTTGCAACAATCGCTGTTTTCCAGTCCATATGTTGCCAACATCAGCACCACTGTGGTCTGACAGCGAAGAGCAGTCATGGTAGGCCTTCTGGCAGCCCTATAGGCTTGCTGTGTGCAATCAGTTCCAGATTGTCTGGATAGAGAGCCATCCGTCATACTGTCCAGAAAAACCTCGACTGCAAATCTACCTAAATCTTTGGGGGTCGGTTACAGTTGAACGATTGTTCTGTTTTCTTGATGTTGTTTTTGTCTGTTTTCCACAGCAACATTAGGATATGTCTCCCTAAGTCTGCTTTTGGATAAAAGTTTGCTTGTCATACCAGCTTATATAGTGCCGTTCATACACAGGGCAAAGTAAAGCACTTTTGTTTGATGTAAAGTGCTTTACATCAAAGAAAAGCAAAAAAACAAGGACACAGTATGAGCATAAAAGCTGTAAACAAAAGTGCTGATTTAAAGGACCCAACAGTTTCAAGACAAATACTTTGTGTTATTCGTAAAGGTTTCTGTTTTAATGAGTTTTAAAATTCTCTACATCTGTTTTAATCAAAATTCTCACCTTAAAAATATTTAAAAAGTTGCCCATTCAAGTGGGCCAAAAAGTATTCCATTCTTGAACTGCGGCTGTACAAAATCATCCCAAGGGTCACAAATTGCTCACAGATCTTCCATTTCTACTCTTTGCAGTCTTCCTGGCTCAGCTCTTATATCAGAACTGAGGTTTTATACCTACATTCAGGCACTCTTAGATTAAAGAATAGATGGCGCGAGCGCCTGCATCTATATTTTTGCTCTTAAAATCACAGCGATAATAATAAGCACTGAAGAGGCGTATAAATGTCATTCGACTTCCCTCTGTGGGTGTGTGGGCCCCACACACGTGTGTGTTTGCAATCCTGTGTTGGTGAATGTGCAATGGTGTGTGTCGCGTACTCAAGCCAGGAGTGTATTGTTGTCTCCTCCGGCCCCTTTAATACCATTTCTACGTATTCCACACTAACACGTGTGTGCACACGCCCACACACACACCCACGCACACGCGCACAGTAGAAGCAGGTGTCGGCCTTGTCAGGACAGAGCAAAGAAAGCAACATGCCTGTGTGAATCCGAGCGCACGTGTGTGATTGTGGGCACGCTCAGGTGTGTCGGTTGATAAAGTTTATCAGCCCGGGGCACGCTGCTGTCTGCACCCAGCGCGGCGAGCGGGAAAAGGCCACTCCGAGAGAGGGTGTTTGAGTGTGAGAGAGTCACCGGATGTGTGTTTGTTAGCAGTCTGTGGGGAGACGGATGGCCAACGTAAGCACAGCCGATGACCCTTTCCTCATTTCAGAAACACACGCACACACGCGGGCACGCATGCAGGCAGACAATCTAATTCCATTTTGAAGAGGAAAAGCTATCTGCATATTTATAAGCAGATATTTCAAAAACACCAACGGCAGCAGTGCCTGAAACGTCACCTTTTTCACAGTGGAATTGATCCACATGAGGAGGATGAGCTACACCCAGCTCCTGAAGACGAGTCCTACTGCAACAATAAAATGTTGGTAAAATTTTTTTTATGAAACTCTTAAAACAATTAATTTCAATGAAGAGCTGGTGACCTCTTGCAAACCTTTGCTTGCAGTTCTCTAAAGTGACCTTTAGAGAACTGCCTTCTAGATATCAAAGATGTTTCACGGATTTCATTCAGGTATGCTAAATAATATCATTTTTAAAAGAAAAAGCCTACTTCCGTCAATTTATGAGTGGATTTGTGTGTGTATTTTGATTTTGTACATAGTAGGAAAGATATAGTTTGTTTCTCCTGCTCTCTTGTTTCTCATAGTCTGAGTAGGTATAAACTTTTTAATTATTACCCTGATTCTATAAGAAGAAGACTGGGAAAACAGATATTTTCTTGTACACCGTTTATGACTTATCAAGATCAAAATACATCAACTTTACTACGTTGTTCTCTTATGTTTTCTTGTCTTTTCTGTTTTGAAGAGCGGGTAAGAGAAATTGTTTGCTTCATATTTCTACCTTGAAAAATAGGCCGTCGGTAAACACTGATCAGCCAGAATTAAGTTTGAGGTAAAACTCAGTTAATTTGATTTTGTGTGCATATGGAAGCAGTTATGTTTTGTTCCAAACAATTATTTCTAAAAAGAATTATTTTTTTTTATTTCACAATATAACCACAAACTTTAATGAGTTTCCTGAAATTTTACTTGTTAGATTAGCACCAGTCAGTGTGTAACTGATCTGTTGGAAGGAAATGTGATGTTTTTTTTCTAAATGTTTTGAAAATAAAAAAATCTGAAATTGTGTCGTACATTTATATTGAGCCTTTTGTGAACACATTTACAGCTGCGGGTCTCCAGGTGCATGTTTTTACCAACTTTACAGAGAATAGCTTTTTGCCCAATTTTCTGGCAAAAAAGCTCGAGTCCTGTCAGACTGAGTGGAAACCATCTGTGAACAGTTTCAAGTCTGACTTTGATTAGACCGTTATAACACATAAATATGCTCAGATTTACACTATTTTTTGTTGCGCTGGCTGTATGTTTCGAGTTTGTCTTGCTGGAGGTGAAACACCACTTAGTCTGTAAATATGCTTTGCAATGCATTGCAAGCAAAACTGGAAGACGGAAATCTGTATATCCATTCCAGCCTGGTGTTTGTGGCTTATTTCTCCACTGTCAGCAGCTTTGCCTGGTCTTTGCAACCCTTTCCGCTTTGAAGATGGTGGAAAGGGGTGAAAAAATACCTATGAAATCAGATAGGTTGATAAGAGAAACTCTTTTTCAAGCTTCTTGACAGCTCATCTCTTCCCAGAACATCTCAGATGCTGTAAAAGATCTGCTTTCCATTTCCTTTGCTCATTTTCTTGGCTTATTACAAAATCTTAATAGTTAATGATTCCCACGGTGTGTTTTGTTGCCCCTCTCATGCATCAAAGCCTCTTCTCAGAGACTACACAAAATAAAACATATTGTGCAATGATTTAAAAGGAGTTGCACAGGCATGAAATGATTGGGAAATTTAATAGGTTATTATCAGCCTTTTGCAAAATGTGTTTTGTGCAAACAAAAATTTTACCTCCGTATTTAGCCTGTTCCTGAGAATAGAGCGCAAACTCTGTTAAGAGAAGACACACACAGATACAAACATAAGAGCAGGTAGAGTGTTAAGTGGCCTTGCTCAAGGGCATTTCAGCACTGGCAAAAGTTAGACAGTGGACACAAAACCAAACTGCTGCTCTAGCCTAAAGGACATCGCTGCCCTGTGGTAGTATTATGTTCCTGATGCGTGTAATATTTTCATGTTAGTCAAGCTTCAGTGGCCCCACAAGCGGGAAATGAAAGGCCGCAGTGGCTGAAGCATGTGGATTTTCTTGTAAAATATTGTGGCGAATGTGACTGAGGTCTTTGCCCTCTCAGCTGCTGCTGGAGTGCCTCTGGGCCAGGCACTTGACCTTCAAGTGATCCACTGGTTCAGTGGCTAACAGACCAGAACTGAATCGGGCAGCTCCCATTTGGAAGCCACAGAAAGCCTTTGAAACTGTCCGAGAAGCAGGATAAACAGCAGACTTCAGAAATATTAACTGAATATTCAATGGAGATGCACTGGCTGCTGCTTCTCTGGACTTTGTGAAGCTTCTTTCTGTCAAGGTCGGTTCAGAGGAATGAAATTTACCCAAACTTCTCATTGAATAAAAAAAAACATGACGGTGTCTAATGCTCACAGTTAAAGATGAATTCTACAGGTTTCATTGCTTTCTTTTGTTGTCAATAGAGCTTATTTCCAATCTTCTTTTGTCTATGAAATAACATCAGTGAGACGCTACTTGTCTCTGACGTGAGAAAAGCTCGCCCCATTCCTCACTTTGAGCTGTGATGTTTGAGGGGTTTCCTGCCCGTACAGCACTGTTCCAACTTCCCACAGCATCTCAATGAGATCATTATCTGGGCTTTGACTCAGCCCAGGACTTTCCATTTTATAATTTTAAGCCAGCCCTTAGTGGTTTTACTTGTATGTTTTGGCTCATTGTCATGTTGCAGGATCCAGACATTCAGATTTAGTTTTTCGCAGATGGACTCACATTTTCCTCAAGCAGGACTTTACATTAGATTTGATGATGTTGAGCTTTCACGAGCTGCTGCACCAAAATGTTTCCAAACTACGACACTTCCACCTCTATGCTCCGCAGTTGGTATGAGCGTCTTTTCCTGGAATGCTATTTCATAACAACGTTTTTAGATTCCTCTGAGAAAATGACCTTTTTTTGTGGAAGTCAATCCGTTCATTGACCACTTATTTTAAGCATTTCGCTTACTTTGTTTCCAGTTAAATTGTACTGTATACATATGACATTAATAGTGATTATTGAAATAGTGATAATTTGAAATTATTATGTTTTATAAGGGATATGTATACATTTAAGTTCCATTGTCTTCAAAAGCATAATCGATTACCCAGTTAATTAGTTTCAGATTTAATGATCTGAAATTTTAGCATTTCCTCCCTTCATTGCACTTTGAAAACTTCTCCCGTTTCTCTTTGAGACATCCGAGGCTCCCCGTTGATGTGGTGCCAGGCGGTTTGATCTCCTTGGCTCTCAGCTGAATGATGATCCACCAGCGCACCATTACTTTTGACATATCAGTCCAGATCGAGCCATTTGTAGGTCTTCACGCTTGGGGGGCGGAGGGTCTCTGCACATTCTGAAATAAAATAATGAAGCCGACTGTAAAGTGGCCTTTAGTTTGAATTGGATTACATCAGCACAGAATGGTTATGCATAGATGCTCATGAAATAAAACAAAATCATTATAGCAGAGGATGAAGCCTGAGGTTTTGCATCCATTGACACCCATTTGCCTGACTCAGTCCACATTTGCGCCGACGGCAGCCGCTCACGACCAAGTAATAACAGAAGCATTACGATGTTTGATGCATAAGCTGGTGCTTTGGGCCATCAGATGTTGCTCTTTCTCTACTAAGATCTTCTTTTTTGATGGAGCTCGATTTTTGTTTCATTAGGTTTGCATCATGTGAGAAGCTGGCCTTAGATTCCTCTTTTCATCATTAACAGCAGCACGCACGCCCACGTATGGAAGAGTATTCTTGACCTGAAGAAGGTCATCTTCTCTGTCTTCATGGAAATGATTGTCATTTCATCCCCAAAAATTAGGTTTTTATGTTGTACGGATTGTTAATACACTTTTTTTTTTGTTTTCAGATCGACTTTTTGACTTGGATTTAGGCAAATATCCTTCCCTGAAACATAAAATTATCAATTTGCTAAATCAAATAGCAAACTTATGTTTCTTTGTCATTAACAAATCCAAAGGTTAAATGTTTTTCATGGTGAAAAATTTTTTTGCGATGCAGCCTGCATGTCAAGAGGACGACTGGTGGAGTATGTGGCTACAATCTCAGCACGCCCGTATTTTTCAAGATGAGTGTAGAAAAAACAAGGTTAAGTGTAGAAAATACTTGATTTTTCCAGACTTTTTGAAGTTCCTTGTTCCATTTTGTAAATGAGAAGATGTAATAATGCTAAAAAGAAATACAGAGGTTTTCACATTGGTTTAACATAAATGCGAGACATTACCCATCAGCAATTAGATTTATGACTTAAAAGGACATTTTATTACCTGTCTGACTTTAGGCAACTTTAAATTCACCTTGGGTTCTTTTGCTGGGTGTAAACAGCCAAATGGAACACTAAAAACATGTTTTATGAAGTTATATCAACAAAATGACAGAAAAAGCTACTAAAGTTGATAGTAGCTAAATCCAGATACTTTAAAGAATCTGGATTTAGTCATGAATTCCTTACTTAGCAACTGGAAAAGTTTTGAGAGATTTTAAAACAGAGCTGATGTAAATGAGCCTGGATGCTATGAAAATGTGAACTGAAACAAACTGTGGCAATTGTAAACAATTTTTTTAATTTCTGTTTCATTGTTTGTAAAAGCTAAGGTTCAGTGTTACTACTTTGAACAAACAAGAAAACAAACAAACAAACAAACAAAAAACTAGAGAACTTAATCTGGAAATAAGTCAACATATGTTTGATTTAATCTCATAACAGCAGCAGCTGTTTTATAAAGTTTATTGGAGGTATTTTGCACATTAATGAACAAACAGCATCTTGGAGACCAAGAAACATCTCTACATGAAGGCCTGTTGAGGAGCTGAGGTCAGAGATAAAGCTATGGAGAAGTTTAAAGCACATTTAGGTTATAAACAATATCATCTGAAAAAAGACAGAGCAGGACATGTCTTCAAACCTACCATGGCCTCCTACCGAGGAGAGCATTAATTAGTGTAGAAGCCATGAGGCCTACGGTTACTCTGGAGGAGCTGCAGAGATATTCAGCTCTGGAAAAAATGAAGAGTCCACAGCACTGATCCCCATTGAAAACATCCTGGTTATTCCACCAAATGTTGATTTCTGAACTCTTCTTGAGTTAAAACATTAGTGTTGTTGTTTCTAAATGAATATCAACTTGTTTTCTTTGCATTATATGAGGTTTGAAAGCTCTGCATCTTTTTTTTTTGTTATTTTGAATATTTCTTATTTTATGCAAATAAAGACAAAATTTTTTGCTTGGCATTTCGGAGACATGTTGTCAGTAGTTCATAGAATAAAAGAACCACGTTCATTTTACTCAAACATAAACCTATAAAAAGTAAAATCAGAGAAACTGATCATTTTATGTTGTCCATTATTTTTTTTCCAGAGATATGTAGCTTATGTGAATTGATGGGACAACTATAGTCTTGTTCCCCTCAGATCATCTAGGAGACACACAAACACATGCAAACCAGCTTGAGCATCACCACAGTGAATGATTAATAGGTCAATGTTAAGTAGCTCAATCTTTCATTTCAAACGTTCAGATTACTGGGCAGAACAGAATCAGATTAAAAAAAAAAAAACTTTAAACTGTCCTCCAAAAAGCCTGAAGAACTATTGATCAATTCCACTTTCAAATATTACAAATAACGTCTGACTCCTTCAAAGGTAAGTACAAGGAAGTGAAAGATGACTTGAGACTTTTACAGTGCTGGGGTTTCGAGATGCACATTTTAAATATACCTCAACGCCCCCCTCTGTGTTTAATAAAAAGATATTTACAGAGAGTCCATGAGCCACAGATTCATCACAACATTTAGAAAGCATGTAGGGAAATCACACAAAAATGGAAATTTTGTCGCATTAAAAAGGATGCTTTTAGGCATCCAGGCATGAGCGTCATTACTCAGCATCCGTGAATGCACTGAGGAGGGCAGATGATAAACAGTCTTTGCTCACAGCTGTAGTACCATGCAAATATATCACGACTTTGATAAAAAAAAATAAAAATAAGGCTGATTAAATGTCGCTGTGATGGATCACCCATTTTAAGCAAGTTTCAAGCATCTGCACATTCATCTGCACCGCACAAGGAAGTGCATATTTGTTTCTTCTTTCTCTGAAGTCAAAGAAAGTCAGAATCAGAACAATGAAAATTTTTATATATCCTCATATTTTTAGTTTGTGTGCTTCTCACATTCCCCCCCTCATTCTCTTTATCCACTGTTTACTACAGTGACTCCTGCTTTGTCATAATAAACTGGTGCAAACACTAGATGGCACTCTTGCCTTTCCTCTTTGCTTTTTCTTTCAATCTCACACACATACATCCTCCCCAACACACACACAAATAAGCAGAAATTTGCAAACACAAGGAAGCCTGTGGCAAAAGAGATGCAGGGCCCCATAATGTCCGTCTCTCAAGTTCTCCACACATAACCTCTGTCGGTTCATCCACTTTGATGTGTGCTTATTACAAAAACAGATGCCCTATAACACTGAAATCATTGTTACAGAAATAGATTTGCAGTTGCCACGCAGTTATGTTAAATTCATGAAATTAAGACACGGAGAGCATATGAAACGCACCCTGCGGCCTTAAATTTATCCCCATCAGTATCAGTTACAGTCACCTTTAAAGCTGCATCTAGCCGCAGTCGGTGAACCTGCATTCATTGTTTCCCCCTCCATTTCATTCTTTTTCTGAAGTGCTTTGCTGAGGAGCACTTCAGGAGAGTGGATTACCTCTCAGTCACTACTCCCACAGTTTATTCAGCCTGTGGGGATTTAAAGTGTTATCTGCCCGGTCACCAAATCACTTCCCTCTTCTTTTGAGGAGGCTAAATCAGATACGAACTCTTTGTGTGAATTTGCCATCGTCCTCGCCGCCGCACGCAGAAAACGCTCCACGCAGCGTCTCGGGTGAAGTGCGTCGGAGCGAGAGATGAGAGAGACGACGGCTCAAACTCGGTTAGCGGTGGGAAATAGCGTTCATCTGAGGTTGGCAATCGAAACAGGCGCACACATGGGGAATGCACAAACGCTGCACAGGACAGGAGACTGAACTCGGCAGAAAATAAAACTACATCACTGGCTGTTTGTTCACACTTTCTAAATGACCCGTGCTAACACTACAGTGTCAAGTTATCTCTTGAGGTTGTGCTATAGATGGCTGCCTCCCCTGAGAGGCAGAGATGCCATATTATAGACTAGATCTCACTGGATATTGGATGGGAGACCTCAACTCAGTTCACTTCCAAGCAACCTAAGAGAATGGCATCGTTCTGGAAGACAAAGAACAATAGCTTTTATTTTGGCATGAGTCATTGATGTAGTCAACCTAATCATTAATGTTACATTAATAGACGTTCAGACCGAAATGTTGTTGAAAAAACAAAAGACAACATCGCTTTCAGTCTAAACAAGGTAAAGATGCAGTAAAAAGACAACCTCAATGTGCCTGTGTTACAAATAAATTCCATTTTATTTATAATGTACTTTCTGTAAATCACAAAGACAAATTAAAAACCATAAGATTAAAAGCGATTGCAAAGATAAAAACATCATAAGATGAAAAGCATAGAAGCAAATTCATGAGAAAGAATTAAAGGTGAGAGACAAAAAGGAACCCAAACTCTTATCTTATCCTATGCAAAAAAAAAAACAAAATGTAACAAATTTGAGTTACACTGTAAATCAATATTAAAAACTTGGGATGCAACAATACCAGACTTTTTAAAACCGAGTTCGAGGAGAAGTTCTTACATTTACTGAATACCGATACAAGTAGTACTAAATATCAACACATATCCTAAATGTATTTATTTTATTATTAAAGGTTTCACAGATCACACTTTTGGCCTTAAATATTCTTCTATTAGTGTAGAATAATCAAGCAGGTTTGAAGTGTTTACGATTATTAACAGATTAAATTTGCTTGAGGTAGTGAAAGATTGAGTGGAATCGCCTTTTAGCCATTTCCTAAATCAGAAGTTGCAATCAGAAGCCAACTTCTTCTCCTTGCAAGGTCGCCTGCAGTGTGGTGACGCTGGAAGTTTAATCGTCACATTTCAGAAACGCGCAAATACAGGAGTGACACTGATAACGTCTGTGATGGCTTTCAAGTTTGACCAATTAAACTTGGCTGCCTCTCCCAGATTCCACCAAATCGGAAACACTGTTTCGATACAGGAAGTGTAACGGTCCGGCGTTGTTTTGCTTCAAAAGGACCAAGAAAACCACAGATTTTGTGCTGATCAAGACTTTGTAGGATGACTTGAAACAAGCTGTTTAAGCAAGAAACTCCTCAAATGTCTTACATCTGAAAGTGAGGAGACGGGGAAACCGTTCTCAGACTCAGAGGAGTTTTTCAGGCAAAGGGTGTAACGCTAACATTGATGGGCCAGGCTGTTCTAATTGTTTCCTTCTTTTTGTTATCATTGTTCAATGAGCAACACCTGGTAATTATTACTAAGTGTCTCTAACAGACTTAAGACTCCAGCACAGAAGGGCACAGAGTTAATTAAGGGGTGGCAGAAATTAGGTGGGAGGTTATGTCAGGTGGCACTCAACAGTAAGGTGAAATGTTGATATAATCATTAACAGCTGAAATATCAATCAATATTAAATCGCTATGCTTCCAAACTCTTTCACGCTTTTTATAGCATTTACAATGATTAGTTCTATGATGCAGGGGTTGCCATCTTTTTTTATTTTCTGCCTTACATCTGGTTTAACGAGTTGTTAATAAAAAATGTGGAAGCAACACAAGGTATTCAGGCATCTAGACACGGTGAGAACAACTTGCAAAAGTTCAATCTGAGCATCAGAATAAGGGAGAAATTGTATTCAAAGACGGTTGAATGTAGCATTGTTGTTGGTGACAGACGGGCTGGTTTGAGTGTCTCAACTGCTGATCTCCTGGGATTTTCATGAAGCAGATGGGCTACAGCAACAAAACAACCACACCGGTTGCCTTAAGAACAGGGAACTGAGGCTTCAGTTTGCACAGGCTTACCGAATTTAAACAATATTAGATATGAAAAATGTTGCAGTTTCTTTTTGACTTCTATTTAAGCAGCAGCATTCTGGTGGTAGGTGAGGAATTTCAAGTAAACAATCATGGTCTATCTAATGAAGTCAGGGTATAAACATCATCCTAGCTGCAGAGTATTGGATGAGTTGCAAACCTTTGCTAGGTATCCTGGTGAAAACTAGTCTATCTTAGAGGAGACAAAGCCAAACATTAACTTATTAGTGTCTAAAAACTGAGAAGAAATCTGACAATGAACTGTCTAAACAAAGTAAAGATGTGTGTAAAGCGTGAAAAGACATCTACCTCAAGGTGCCTTTGCTACAAAAATAATACATTTTATTTATAATGTACTTTCTGTAAATCACAAAAACAGATTAAAAACCATAAGGTTAAAAATGATTGCAAAGATAAACACATCATAAGCAAATTCATATTTTCTTTTATGCATATTTTGAAGAGGTGATAAGAATTGGTGATGATAAAAAAGGTGAATTTTGTGACCAGATATTTTAAAGGTGGTAATGGAAATCTGGTAAAGCAGTACTGAGCATGTCTTGAGTTCTGGAGCCATTAAATGGGAGAAGTTGAATTCTATGCACACCATTATCTCCTCCTGACAGATATTAAGTGGATATTGAAATCATGATGTCAAGAATGATGATGAATGTTGTGCTGCAGTTGTGAAATTGACATATAACTGTGTGTCATCTACATATTAATGAAATAAAATTCAATTTGGGACAGGGGGAGTGGCATGTGTGACAGTAATGTGGGTGAAAAATTACAGACAATCAGAAATAGTTATAAAAAGACTTACTTGCACATTTAGTGTTTTTAGATTCAGTAATCACTACAAATTGTTTCTTCTTCTGGATATTAGAAGAGGTTGAATTTTTCCTTAAATGCATTTCACTACAACCTTGTTTTTTTCTCACTGTAGTTTATCTGATGACATTCGAGTTTGTTATTAGCTCTTCTTGTTTTGGTTTTTGTATTTTCAAAAACCAGTCAAAAGCGGTCAAACTCTCAAAACCAGAAACTGTTAACTTTGATGAAGATGTGCCTAAAGCAAGAACACACTTTTGTTTTTCAGCAAAAGTTTGACATCTGTCAGGAATATACAAAGAGTATTCCACATGTATAACATCTTCCTCTTGCAACAGTGCTCAATAAAGATAATTCTGCAACAACGCGCACCTTACTCTAACCTAAACAATATTGGCTTTGGTTTGAACTGTAGCAACACCTGCCCAAAAAACACTAAAAAATTAAGTTATTTTTAACTCTGGAAAGACTTATTCATATTAAACTCCCTGCTTTGCCATGTCAGAGCATAACTTAAATTTGTTTAACTTTTGAAAATCTGGTCACTGTCCTCCTGAAGGACCAATGTAGAAACTTGGAGAAAAAGAAAGGTTCACATAATAGCCACTGCATCTCTGACTAAAGCAAAACCGAATTCAAATCAAAATCCAATTCGGAGCACTGCAACAGATTGCAGGGCTTTTATTTTAGGGGGGAAATCTGTCCAACTGAGACTAGTCTTAGCATCGTCTTCGGGGAAGCTGTTTTGCCAAAGAGCTATTTAGTTAGAGGACAAAAATCAGAGAGTGTGGCAACTCTGAACTGCATGGCAGAGTCTTACAGACTGCACAATCAATGCACGCAAGGCTGATCATCCAGGGAGACACAACACAGTGAAGCATTTGTACAGGAAGAGCACATCCAGCAACCAAACAACAAATTAGAACAATGTTTCCGAAGGCTGATACAGAAGAGATGGTTAGCCACGGGTGTGGGCATGGGCTGGTACAACAACCGTAAGATAACCCTGGTCAAATAAACTACAGTTTTATAGAATCACCCTTGCTTCTACTCCTGAGATAATACACAATATAATATATACTATATTTTGACAGCTTGGGCAGACAGCCTGCAGTCAACTGCTTGACAGACATGCCGCTCGACACTTGCTATCTGTAGTGTTAAAACAGCATTACCTTAGTAAGAGCGATTATGTGGCACTCCTTCTGTTCTTACACAAAGGCTCTGATTGTCCCAAGATTTTTGCAACTGTATGAAAAGACACATAATTATTAAATCTTACTAAACTTTTCTTGCTTTAGGCCACAAATGATTATTAAAATATTTTTTTATTTCTTGAATGTCTGAGTAAATCTAGCATTTTTAATTTTTTTTAATTGTTCAAATTCATCAGTTAACATATGCTGCCTTGCTCAAGGACTCTGACTTTTTACGCTCTTGTCTTTTCCTGACATACAGGCTCTGATTGGAGGTTCCCTCTATGGACCACTGGACTCTCAAGATCGAGCATTCACATAAAAATATGTACCAGAAATCCTGCCGGTATAAACTCAAGCAGTAAACTCGAAGCTGCATTTGCTGATTGAACAAGATTTTGTTCGTCACTCTTTGAAATTTTCTCTAAACTACTAACATGTCTAAGTAGACTCTTTTTTTGTGACTAAAGAGTTTTCCCCCCCAAAGCAGATGTGTTTTACTTTGCCTCAGTGACTCGCTTCCTTTCTCAACTCAAATTGCTGCAAACCAGATCGCAGGTCTTCCAAATCGGATGCATGTTTACAGGTCCTTTGTTAAAATGCATCTTTTCAGCTAAGGTTACAATGATTAGAGTTTTTTTGATGCCAACTTCAAAACATTAATTTGGCAGTAAGATTAGGGTCAATGTTCATTTGCAAAATGATCATCCCCCACAGCATGATGCTGCCTACGCTGCCTTCCACAGATTGTACGGTCTTCTCAGGCATGCAAGTTTATCCAAAAGTAACGGCTGTCATCATGGACAAACATTTCAGTTTCATCAGACGTGCCTCCAAAAATGAAGGCTTTTCATCCTGGAGTGCTTTGACAACTGTAATCTGCTTCTTGAGTGATAGCTTCCACCTCGTCGAGTGGTCTTTCAGAGTTGGTTATAGTATTTTCTTTACTGACACTGTCTTATGCATCATGTCTTAAGCATCTTTGTTTTCTTCTGAGCTTTAAAAGCACACATTTTATCCCAAATCATGTTCATCTCTAGGAGACGCAACCATCCATCCATTTTCTGTACACGCTTGTCCCTTAGCGGGGTCGGGAGGGTTGCTGGTGTCTATCTCCAGCTAACGTTCTGGGCGAGAGGCGGGGTCACCCTGGACAGGTCGCCAGTCTGTCGCAGGGCAACACAGACAACCATGCACACACACACTCACGCCTAGGGAGAATTTAGAGAAACCAATTAACCTGACAGTCATGTTTTTGGACTGTGGGAGGAAGCCGGAGTACCCCCTGTGCATGTTCTCTGCAGATGTGCATGTTCCCGGGCCAGGAATCGAACCCAGGACCTCCTACCAACTGCTACCAACTGCGCCACTGTGCAGCCCGAGACGCAACCACCTCCTCCTAAATGGAATGATGGATGGAAATTCCCATGGAGATTATATTTCTATAGATTTGTTTGAAATGACGAATATGTCACGTTTAGGAACCTGAAAATTGTTTTCAAAGACTTGCAGAGGGCGGCAAAGCATAAATGTTTTGAGTTAATTTATCAGAAGCTCACAAAGCCTTAACATCATCATCATCTGGGCTTTTCAAAAATAATTTGAAGACATAATCTTAATGGATGTGAACTCCTGAATTTGAAGAAATTCTCTTTATTCTGGCATTTAGCAAATAGTTGTGTTAATTCTAACTGAACTAAAACAGGAAACGTTCAGGCTGATTTAATGTCAAGCAATGAGAAAAAAAGGTTGTATCTCGTCACACACTTGTGTGTAAATATCTGTTTTCAGCTGTGAACATGTACAACACAGAAACAGAGAAGCCAAACATGCTGTATTTTATTTATTTCTTGGGCTGAAACAAGGATGAGTCCCTTGTCAAGAAAATGCTATAATGCCTCAGGGTCAATAGAAACAAACAAGTAGAAAGCACAAACTCTTGAAAACACAACTTCTTCCCAGCAGTCCCCACAGTCAGGTGGAGATGTAAGGACAGCTCAGACTTAAGAGCTCAAATATGATTGAAGAGAATTTTTTTTTTTTTTTTTTTTTTTTTGCGTCCTTACACCAAAACTGCAACTATTGATCTTGGGAAGTTTAACAGACTGCAATAAATCCAGCCCATCAGAACATACTTTAATGTAGAGAAATTTAATCCAGCTGGGGACAAACAGTTTTAATAGATTTGATAAAGATCCAGCTGAAACAGATGATATTTAAGGACGCAGTGCTGGCGATAAAAGTAAATTTAAATGTGACCACAAGCTGGAGATCTTTGGACATCTGTCATATACTGCTAGTCATAATTTGAGGCACATGTTGAGCTTTATACTCCACTGCCTTTCTTAATTTAAAAAAAATACTTTAATATCAATTATAATTTATAATACTTCAAGAAAATGTTTGAAATCTGTCAGCCACCCACCATTCCAGCTCCCTACATTTATTTTCTGCCTGGAGTTTTAACTTTTTCCAACAACAACAGCCCCAGAGCCTGCTGTCTGACCATCTGCAGAAATGCAAGTCAGGGATTCTTTAGGTTTTCATGCTGAGATCCATATCAGGAGCATCTCCTCCTGTTCCCATCTTCAGGAGCCAGACAACTTTCCGCACAACTGCCTCACACTGTTGGTCAGGCAAAAAAAACAAACAAACAAAAAAAAAAGACCCAACAAAAATGCAAGGCACTGAGAAAAAGTTTTTACATCAGCGTCTTAAATGACTAAAATTATACCTGGAGAATCTTAGTTTTCTGAATGTTGACTGATTAGTTCATTCAGAGTTCAACTCAACATCTAGGATTTGTGGGTTTAAAGGTGGTGATGGAAGACTACTGAGTACGGGCGTTTAAAGGCTCATCATGCACCAACCTGCAGAGAAATCTAACAAGCTCCCCTGACACGCGCAGATCCTGATAAAGATTAAATGCTATCTATTTCAATGCTGTTAAAGGTCCCTCTTGATAAAGGAGTGCAGCAGAAAGATGGGTGAGAGAGAGAGAGAGAGAGAGAGAGATGCGTGTGTTTCAGCATGTCAACACATTAATATTTCCTCTGCAGCCCTCTGTCTCCCCTCATATCTCACCCAAGTGTCAGGGGAGTGGGTGGCAGGGCCTGTCTGGGGAGACAACACACACGTTAAGCATTTGAGAACATTGGCTTGAGCAGTGCTGGTTGGTGTCATGGACAGGAAGCAAACACACACTGCAGCTGTGCGCAACATTTGTTGTGTAGAATCATCGAAATTTATTTTAGCAGTCTGGCTCTGCCGCTTCAATCCCAAGGCATCACACAGTGCCACTTTGTCAGGAACT
Source organism: Girardinus metallicus (assembly GCA_903067095.1). Lineage (NCBI taxonomy): Eukaryota > Metazoa > Chordata > Actinopteri > Cyprinodontiformes > Poeciliidae > Girardinus > Girardinus metallicus. Next base: position 55,217 of record CAEGAE010042288.1, read on the forward strand.
ATTGGGCTTAGACGAGGATATAACGGGGCTGTTTATCAACAGCCAGGATAAACACGGTTACCATGGAAACTCTGATAGTTTAGTCTGATATCGATCAAGTTTGTTGGGGGTTCCCAAAAATAGTTTCTATTCGCTAAATGTCAGAGTAATGAGATATAGGTTTATCTGACAATTTTTTTTTTTTTTTTTTTTTGAAAAATGCTTTTAAAATTTTAACACAATCACATTTTATTTAAAAAGGAATAAATTCTTTTTAGAGGCAAAGGTTCCGGCCAGAACCTTTGTGTGTGTCTGTTAGGCCCATGAATCTGACACCGATATTCGCAGACAACAGCAGTGGACGACAAAGCCGCTTCTCTTGGCCTACAAAGGGTTAATTTTTGCTTTTAAAAACAATCTGATTGGACACTGGAAAAGACTGTTCAGCCAGTCAATTTTATTTGTATAGCACATTTCATCATCAAGGCAGTTCAAAGTGCTTTATTTACATCATAAAAATAATTTATCAATTTTGATTGTTGTGTGCAAGTTGTGCAACAAGGAGCTGGTATATTAGTGAAGCCATGAATATCACCTCAAAACAAAACAGGTTGCATCAAGTACAGATGTCCCCAATGCTAAAGTCAGCATTGATGGTACAAAATTATGCAATTATTTTTTCAAAGAAGTTACATGAATAATCAGATTACTGAAAGACATTGAAAGACAGTTTGCATGCTCTCCCTGTTCATGCGTGGGTTCTCTCTGGGTACTCCGGCATCCACAGTCCAAAAACATGACTCCAAATACTCCCTTGGTGTGTGGGCGTGTGTGTGTGTGTGTGCCTCTGGTTGTTAGTCCTGTCTGACTGTGTTGCCCTGCGACAGACTGGTGACCTGTCCAGGGTGACCCCGCCTTTCGCAGCCCTCCTGACCCCACTAAGGACAAGGGTGTTAGAAAATGTTAATTTTGCCCTTTAGAAAACTAAACTAAAATCAAGTATAAATAAAAAGGTTGAATACAGCTAATGCTTAAAGAAAACATTTTATCCTTCCTGCTGGGAAACTTAAGCCAAATTCTAAACTTTTTTTTAAACGAATTAATAAAAAATGACCCTTGTTTGCTGGCACTACACAATGATGTACGCGTCATGCAAGTGGAAGGAGAAATGGGGGGAAAAAGGAATCCTGCAGGTATGCTCAGGGGACACTGCCTGGTTAAAACCTGCTGAACTGTCACAGGAAGGCTATTTTCCACTTCAGGTGCTGTAGCTGATAGACTTTGATGTTGGACTGAACTTTTGACCAATTAACAACACAGCCAGATTGACCTGCCACTTCAGGAACACCTGAACTATTTTGTGTCTGATATTTTTGGTCTGCATTGACGCAGTTTTGCTCTAAAATTCCACAGCTGCAAAAAATGATCAATAGGTCCAACGTTTTGTGGAAATGTCAAGCTGCTTGTCTTGTTTGCGAATAGTACAGCCTCATTTTCAGTTTGTTATCACAGAATGTGAGCACAGTCATTAGGAGGCACTGCCCATTTGAAGAGTCTGCCTGTTGTGACATGGAACAAGTAACAGGGCACACCTTGAATTGACAATGCATCAATATACCATCTTATTTTCTTTCATAAGGAGTAATCCAGGCTGTGTGGCTCTGTGTTTAGCTGTACCTTTTGCCTGTAGAAAGTCACAGACACACCTACTGCTGCCAAAAACTATGTGCAGTCGTTTTGATTAAATTGATGCAAAATTTACGAATGACAAGGAGAAAAACGAGGCGAGTGCCTACAATATGTGCTACAATAGCTACAATATGTGCTTTTATGTTGAGATCTGTCATTTCCTAGGTGAAGCCATTGATAGAACCAACGTGCCCGATGCCTCCATGTACTCAATTACCCATAGGAAGCACATCAGACTTGATATTTCTTTGATTAATAGTGTCCTCAACCAAAACAGAGTCATTAACAGAGCTATTGTTTGTTTTTTGACTGTGCGTTCTGGCTTTATTTCCCTTTCCCATGCAAAATACTCCTAGTTAGTGCTTCTCTTTTCAGCATAAAACCACTGAAGGACCACTGCCAATGACTCAATGCACTCTTTTACTGTCAGCTTTATGTCCTTCCAATGCCTAAGTAGTTGCGGCAAATGGCCTCTGGGACTGAAATGAGAGATTAGGGATTGCAGCAACATCAATGCCTTGATGAACAACTGAATATGACTGCATCGTATCGTCCTTCTTATTCAGAAATCTGAAACAGACCATTGAAATAAGTTGGATTTGTTTGAATTTAATATATTCGAATCTGTGCAATTGGAATTACATTGGATCTACCTGCTTTGTGAATTGCCCTGAAATGACGTTTGTTACAATTCATGCATAAATAAACATTCACGCAAACAATTTCAGCTGTTAAATTATGCAAATGACTTCTAATTTTCCTTCATGATGTCAGACGGCGTTTTTACTTCTACTGCACGTTTACAGCATTACAGACCGTCATTCATATACCCAACAGATTTATATGTTAAGCAAGTTAATAATGAGCTTGGAGGTCTGTCACTGACCTTTAATGTAGCAAGTAGAAAGAAAAAAGCATTACTAGCATAAAGTCAGTTTGGTATTTTAAAACCATCAGACGCCTTTTGTGGCCTTCTCTTGTGGCTTGGACATAAAAGATGTCATGGAGTAAATGTCACGAAGCGACCATGAATAGCTATTGTTCACCTTGCCTCAACGTTGACTTTGAATTTATTCCAATTTCCCCCTGTGCGCCTCTTATTTTAGAATTTGTGATTGTAACGGACTGTAGATTTAAGTGTTTGCAAGCATTGAAGTTTTCCTTTCAACCTTTGAGAATAAAAGCGAACCAAAGATGAAAATCGGCAGAAAATCACCCCAGAGGCTTTTCTCAGGGTTCTCGCACTATGTGAGTTGTCAAGGACCCAAACACAGGATAACGATAAAAAAATAAAATAATTTAATGCCTGACCCAAAACAAGAAACCAGTGGAATGATCTAATAAAGATGTATATACTGGGGACTTGATTACAGGACACAACACAGGTGAGTAAATGAGCAGATGGAAAACAGGTGAACAAGGGCAGGAAACTGAAGCACTAAGGTAAAAAAAAAAAATAACTAGATAATCAAAGATACAGAGATAAATATGAAACACAACATGGGCAACGCAACTAAATTAATTAAACTAAACTCAAAGTCCAACGAATCATGACATTATAAATGAAATGTGAAAATGTAAAAGATGTAGTTCTGAAAACTTGGTGTAGATTGCTACATTTTTCTTCTAAATACAGAATTGATACAATTCAAGTTTATACTTTTGAAGGTCAGTTTTCCTTTCAGTAGTTATTGGTAGTTAACATTTGTGCTGTTGTCAGAAGTTTTGATGCAGTAAGTTATGAGAAAGAAGAATAAATCATTATACCAAAGGAACATCAACTAATTTTACCTACAAGAAAAGAAAATAGGAACAAAAAACTTCCAACGAACTCGGATGATAAATTGGTGTGAACTAATGCTACATCGACAGATTGCGCACTAATAAAATGTTTTTTTTTTCCCCCTCTGCATTTAAGTTGCAAAAATACAGTCATAGTCAATAAATTTCTGTATTATTTTGAAGTTCGTTTATTTCAGTAACTCATTATAGAATAATTACCTGCAGACTAAAGTTTTAAAGCCTTTTATTTCTGTTAATTAGAATGATTTGAAAAGAGAGCATTTACGGTCAGAATATTACCTCAGATCAATAAATTAAAACATTTTTAATACAGAAATGAGGGCGTAATGGAAACTGTTTAATACCCGTTATTTTCAAAACCCATCTTTTTTTCAGACGCTCATATGATCTTTTTTCTAATATGACAAACAAGTCAGTTTGGAAAGCTATTACTTTTACTCATGTCTAGTTTAAAATGTAACATCTGTTTTAAAATGTGCCGATTTTACAACAGACACACACCCCACAGTTTGACACAACAGTGTATGTTAATTCCTTAATCTGCTCACGGAGTAGCGAAAAGAACCCCTAAAACAACCGAGCGGATCCGAACTGAGAAATCATCTCTTGGTTTCCAGCGGATGATATTGTTTAACCACCCACAGTACTTTTCCACATCATCAGTATCCTGCAGAAACTTGATGCTAAACTGGTGTCACACTGGCAATAACACTCCAGGCCCGTTTCTCCCACTTCTCCTGATATCTCTTCCAGCCCTTTCCTTTCCCTCCTATCTCTATTCCTCTGTTGTTTTTCCATCCCCTCTGCCTCCTTTCTCTCCCCCCTGCCAGGTTCTTGGCAGTGCTTGGCAGTCACCCACCTTGTCTAACTAGCAGGTTGATGTGCGTCTGTGAAAGTGCGTATTTTCTCTTTTCCCTCTGTGTGTGTGCGTGTGTGTGTGTGTCTAGCAGTGGTCTAGACATGGTTTCCTCTCCTGTGTTTGTCTTTCTCCTCTGGCCAGCTGATCTGTTCAGCCAGGAATGCTGCTGCTGCTACTGCTGCCATACTGTTAACACTTTCTCTCTCTCTCTGTGTGTGTCTGTGCAGCTCCCACTCTTTTTCCTATCGCTTCTGCACTCATTTGATTTTCTCCTTAAATCTTTATCTCTACCTGCCATCTATCTATCTTCCTCGCTGCCTCACCCCTGCCTGCATCTACCAATTCTTTGCTGCTTTTGCATTCTGACGAATACCAATTTTCTTCACAGCAATTTAAATATCAGTCTCTGAACACCCACACTTCTAATTTTAGAAAGGTGCAACCGCATTGATTGTTGGTCTCTGTTCTCTCCCCCATCCTCTTCTTTTTCTTTCTGGAGACAAACTTTTCTTTCACAGTCCTCCTCTATGAGTTGATGAGCATCCCCTGGCTTATGTGCTGTGCATTCAATTTGGTAGTTTTTGTTTACATTTGTGTACAGTCATGTAAAATGTTTGAACCCTAAAACAGCCTATATGCTCTTACATGTTGGGACATACTGATATTTGAAATGAATTAGATTAATACTGGGAAATTCAAGAAATTCAACTAGAAACAAACAATAAACTTCAAATTTAAAAATGTATGTTAAAGGTATTTAAAAATAAAGTTTATGGTGAGAAATAAATTAGGACATCCCCACCTGCTTATAAGAGTCAAGATCACCCCCACACACACACGCACACACACATTTCACACACATATGCATATAACAAAAACAACTAGACATAACATAACATTAATTAAGTTATAAAGACAAAAATAAATAACAGTGCTCATTCAAATGCTCTAGCACCTGTTACATTTAATAAAGGTAAAGGGAGGGCGTTTCATAATTTCATTCCTCTAAAAATAGCAGTTTTGTCTATTATTGCGTAAAACAACCTTTAAAAGCATGTCTTGTGTTAAAATCGTGTAAAGTGTGGCTAAATAAGAGCTGATTGTACAAAAGAGTTGGTGTTTTAGACACTATAATATTTCTAAAAACGCAAAGAAATGCAATCAATCGTATTTTTCACCAAGAGCCGTCCTAACGCTCTCTGTATACTAAGAATATATTTATATCAGTAACAAATCAGTATTAAAAATTCAAATTTCTCAAGAAATTTGAATTTCTTGAGAATTGTCCAAATAGGACTAATTTGGACTATTTGTAGTTTGGTTAGATGTTTTTCTGTTCTGTACAAAGGTTTTCAGCCCAGAGGCTAATTTGCAAAGTCAGACCTTGCTTGGTTTAAAATGCAAATACAAATTTGTTTTGGTTTCAGTCGGTTCATCTGGGAATTAAAAACTCTAAACTGATAACATTTTTATTGCGGAGCGTAAACAGCTCTAAATCCAAGGACAAGAACTGAGACAATTTTGCCAATTTAATGGCTCCTTTGGCCACTGTTGTGCTGCTGGCCTTAGGAATCATTCTGTAGCAATAGCCCATCTTAAAAAAAAGAGAAATTTAAATACTTATGTCTCCAGTATTTTATAATGGTACCACCTCATAGTTTTGTTTTTTTTCTCCAATACTTTCAGTGTCTCTTTAAACAGCAGCATCATAGCATTTTTACACCAAAGGTGCCCAAGTGCAGTTCTCGATAGCTACCATCTTGCAACCATTTGATGCATTCATTCTCCAGCACATCTAAATCACATGATCATCAAATGATCATACAAGTTATTTCATCCCTAGAGCTAACTGCAAGATGCTAAAACAAGTCTCCAAAAACCCTACAATATTCTCAGAAGAGGTACAACAGACACTTTATCGTATGAAAATGATCAGAGGTTTTCAAGCTTTGCTCTCAACATGAAGCTTACCAGTGAGAATGGACAAAGAGCAAGATTTCTGGAATGAAATACAGCATTTCAGGAAAAGACCCCCGTACCAGCTGTGAAGGATAGAGCTGGAAGCATCATGGTTTATGATTTTTTTTTGCTGCAGCAGGAACTGCAAAGCTTATGGAATCTGTCATGAGTTCTGCTGTGTATTGATGGGTGCTTGAGGAAAATGTGAGATTATTTGTATAAAAAAAAAAACAAAGTTAGAATTAGACCCTGCATTACAGCAGTAACACAAAGCCTACCAATAAATCCATGGAGGACTGGCTGAGAAATACAAAATGGAAAGTCCTAGACCAAGTCAATGCCAAGATCATGACCAGATGTTGGAGGGTGAGGAAACCATTCAAATATATCCCATCTGAAAGCTGTGAGTGAGGCGTACTTTCCTCAGACTGATGTCAGGGATTGGTACAAAATCAACTTGGTGAAGTCGATTTTGGTAGAAACCGAAGCACCATTTGGTAGAAACTGTGCTTCTACCACACACAGTTTTACGTTTTGTGCAATGAGTAAAACAGAGGTAATCTCTGCACATTTAGAATAATTACAGTTCATTCTTTCCTGGATATGAAGTACGTTACCTTAAGAAGGCTGCGCATCCGCAGATGGCAACAAACCTTCTTGAAGTGGGGCGACATAATTTCCAAAGGACAAATTACACTGAAAATATTTAGTTATTTGACTGGATGATTCAGTATTTGTACTAACAAGAAACTTACCAAGTGTATCTTATACAGCCACCAGCCTCTACCAAAGGTCAAACCCACAGTTCCTGCACTAAAGTTGAAAGAAATATTTGGATTTCTTTCAACTTTATGCACAGAGTTTGCATATACTGGTGAACTCTGAGGATTTGTCTCTTTATTTAAGCTTTGCTGCTTCTTTTCCAAGGTACAGCTCACAAATACAAACAGACCTCTTGGTTGTAGCTTAAATTTAATTAAACAAACCTTGGTTGACCCTGACGAATAATAAAAAAAAAGATTTATTCCTTACCTTCCACGTGCTCATTTCTCCATCACTCTTTGTTCTGCACACCTGTCCCTTCCTCCATCCTTAGCTCCTCACTTCCTTTACCCACCTCCACCTCAACTCTATCTGTTCTCCCTTTTCTCTTTGCTTCAGGCCTTCAGATTATAAAACTTAATCTTCATAAAAAGAAAAAACAGGGTTTCTTCTTTCATCTCCCTTGCTCCTCTTTCACAAAGACGCGCACAGGGGTGCCCAAGTAGACTTTCTCTCACTTTTAAATTAAAATGATAAAATTCTCTTTCTAGTTGGCCTTGACAACGACCTGCACTCTCTGGTACACGTGCACTGCAGCAGTGGTCACACACCTCACATAAATAAGCAATAGGAAGGAGTTTAGAAAAAAAAAAAAGTTTAATGCAGTTCTACCTTTACTTCAGCAGAAAACATAAGGGATTACTTAATGTGTTTGGAGCCAAACAGCTAGAGGAGCATCTCTGTGCAAAACAGTGGATCGCTGGGTAGAAATAGAAAACTTGACAGAAAACCACTCATTCGTCTTGGTCCTGTATAGGGCATATGAGTGCAAAAGCTTCTGCAGTGCTCAAATTCATTGAGGCCAAGATCCCTCCAAAATGTGTTCCTGTTAGGACGTTATTATTTTTATTGTGAGAAACAAACAGAAACTCATCAGAGAACTTGGCTTTTGGGAAGAGTTCCTTCCCCGAAAGACAGAAATATGGGAGTACATTGATATGCAATTCCTCAATACTGACAAAGATTTATACAGACTTCCTGCCCTGCATCTTTGACAAGTAGGGGAGCCATAAGATGTTTAAATGACAAGAAAACAACAGAAATGTACATGCTTTTGAGTTCAAATGCGGCTTAATGTGTTTTTGTGTTGATGCATGTGACACAAATTTGCTTTAATTAGCTGCTAAAATGTCCTGAACTAAGGACTGTTGCTGAAAATTATGGTCTCGTATCCATTTGCTTTGACATAAATACAGAAATGGACAGCCACAAATTGTGTAGTTTTGCTTTTTCAGACTCTGTAAAATAGTACCATTGTTATTCACAGAATTAAATTTGCACACAAGCCTCCACAGCAGTTTGCAGTAATTCACAGCAACTTTAAATTACAGCTAAATGTGAAAATTTTGCATATACACCAGTGATAGGCGCTTAACGCCATTTCTCGGCATAAATCCCCATTTTTGTTGGGCAGCTCTTCTACAATCAGTCACAAACATCGTGAGCATCGTTTGTTGCTTGATTAAAGATGAGATTTATTTAAACACAGAGAGGCTGATATGAACTGGGATATTGGAAGACAAAAAGGAACCTGGAGTATAAACCTTGACATTTGACTGGGCACTATGCAGAAAAAACCTGCACAGCAACATTTTTTACTACTATTTTTGTGAATAAAAATAGGATAAACTCAATCACCAGGAATATTTTAAGAGACAGGCTCATTCAGCTGTTTTGAGATTCGGGTTTATTGTGTTCCTGTTTGTATTGTCTATGTTTGGTTTGACAGTTTTTTCTATTAAAGTTCCTGCAACTTTTGTTTTGTTTTTCTTCCCACACAACATGAACTTTTGTTCAATTTCACATAGTAATTTTCCTTGAACATATTTATGTTTAGATTTCTTGGCCTGAATTTCTAAGTGATCCAAAGTGAAGAACTTTAGACATCCAAGGGTCAGAGTCCGAAGAGACCAATACCCCCTATGTCAGAGCGACTTTTGGCAAAAAGAACCAATTTCAGTATTAACATTATGTATTTCTTAACTGAGAATTAATGGAGGTGTGGAACTGCATTGGCAGAAGCACAGGTTGTGTTTGACCTAGTAAGGGTTCTTTTCCTAATCTCTTGTGGTGGTTCTGGTGCTGTAAGCTAACCAGGCTGGTTTTGAACGCCTTCCCTTCCCACATTATCCTCTTTTTCCCTCCATTCTTGTAATAAAAATGAAAACTTAGCGCTAGACAATAAATCGCCTTCTTTCTTGTTTCTTTATGAATTTTAGACTTGGGCTCAAATGTGCAATGCCAGCAGTTTTAGCAAATATCCGCCTTTTTGCATGCGTGCTTTAATCAGATGGCTATGGAAATAATGCTTAGGTAAGAAATTAGATGCACAGTGAGAAAAAAAAAAGGGGAAGATGCTGTTGTTTCTGCTGCTGGGATTTCAATGTTTTACAGAGGAATTCTATAGAGTGATCTACTGCCAACCCCTGAACACTCAGAGGATTGTGTAGGATGGGAGCATGCAGATGGCAAGTCAGAAAATAACAGAAGATAAGGACTGCAAAGCGGAAATCATAAATATTGCTACCAAAGATACACGTTCTGAAACAACGAGAGAGAAAGAACAAAAGTGGAGAGAAAAGAGAGAGAAAGACGATTTGTTTTTGCGACTCTTACATGTTCTCTCGCTTTGCTGGGGCACCATGAAGAAATTAAAATATGAATTAGGAGTTGAAACGACTGTCAGCCTTGATCCGTCGTCACCAGAGGCTCCAAAAAGGCCCGAAACACCAATGGAGCAGCTCTGCATGGACACGCACAAACACGTCTACACACAGAAACACACGCTCTTCTCCTTCTCCGGGTCTCTAACCATCTGGTTAACTTATCAGTCCTCTCTCTCCTCGTTGTGATGGCAACCAAAGAAAACAGCGACTGGGGGCTGCCACACAGCACAATGCCTCTCTTGTCCTCTCTCCTCCTTCTTTCGCTCTCTTCACACTCCCCGACTCCCTGCATCCCTCGCTCCCTCAGCCATCATTCCTTCTCTGGATCATTTCTCCTCTCGTTCCCCTCATTGCTTCGTTTGTTTACTCTACTCTCCTTTTCTGTGACTGCTTCCCATCTTTTCCCACCTAACAATCCACACTCCACTATTCTTTTCTGTTCCAAACTTTCTCTCCTCTTTTTTTTTTTCTTTTACTTTTTTTCCCCTTTCCTCTGTTGCGTCTTCCCTTCATTCTGTTTGTTCTTCCTTATCTGTCATCCACCCCAAGGCAGCTCTGCCAGTTAGGGAGCAACATTGAGCTTCCATATGGGTTTTTGGCAAAAAGTAGAAAAATAATTTTCTCCTAACAAAAGATGGGAATTTGAATATGTTGTGTCACTGCACAAGTGATTTTGGATAACTCTGGTTTTGGATATCGACCATAGGGGTGGTTATAGAAAAACAGTCTTCAGTCAGAGGCTTCTTCAAATTCACTGTAGTACAGACTGCTACATCACCATCTACAACTCTTTGAAGAATCCTAAATTATTATGAGTTACAGCAACATTTAATTTCCCTTTGAGGTCAATATTTTTGAATTTAATTGAATTATTCTTATAATTATATACCTTATTCTTGAATTAAACCAGAACATGTCTGAGTTGTAGACGCTTGCCCTCCATAAGCATCAAGTAAAAACATAAAGTTTACAAGCTGTTGACCTCGAGTAGCAGAGCATATTCTTTTAACGGATTCAACAGCTCACTTTGAACTTTCTCCGCCTACTTTCCTGCTTCAACCATTAACACTTCAACCATCACCTCTCTGTTCTAGTCAGTGCTCCGACTGCTTTTTTTGTTCTCTGCAAAATTTTTCTACATATATTTATTTTTATTGCTGTGTTGATGACCTTCAGCTCCTTCCTCCCACCTACCTTCATCTCTGATTTTCTACATCAAAATGTCTTAACAGAGCAACCTGCCTCTCCGTGTGCTAACACATATTGAAAAAGGTACAATTCACATATATAAAGGGGAGCATAGCAAGATGTTAAAATGTCAGTGTTAGGAAAATCAAACGAGCATTAATAATTTCAAAATTTTTAACTCCATTAACCTGACATTAATCCTGTTCAATTCAAATGGGAAACAAATATCTGTAAGAAAAAAACAACAACATTTAAATGAAAAAGAAAAACGTTTGTTGCACGAGTGTGCACGCCTTTAGACAAGTGCAGCTTTCAATGCAGTTTTTACACAACATAAAAAATACTGAGTCAACTCACATTACTGGACTTTCTCACACCATCGGTTTCAGAGTGGTAAGAAAAGATCAACATGTTTCCATTTTACAAAGGAATCATTCTGTAGAAGGTTGAAAAACTACTTACGCCATAGCGCAGTAAAGTTAGCTAATCAATGACGAGGGAAAATATGGAACAACAGTGACATTATGAAGACATGAGGGAAACGAGCCATGCAGGTCACCAAGACACTGATGGCAACACCGAAGGAAACACGGGAATTTAATACATCTCTTATTCTCCTTTATTCTTAGTGTAACTGGACGAAGGAGTGAGGTTGGAAGATAGAAGCCTTTTCCTTCAAACAAAACATCTAAGGCCTGAATAAAATCTCTGTAAGCTTTGTAGAAGTACATAGTACGGTCTCAAGGAACCAAATTGGAAAAAACAAAACTAACACAAAGGAATGAACTAATGTGGCAATGTCAAAACAGTGGTAAACACAGAGAAAATCTGGCAGGGCCTTAAGTACTACAAAACACAAAACTCAAACACCAAAAGAATGGGACACCTGATAGTTTAGGGTTTCTGGAGACTTTTTCTTCTTAGCATCTTGCAGGATGCTTTCAGGGGGAACTTGCCTGCATGACCAGGCCTGTTGCATGCGGTTTTCAGTGTTCTCGACTTGTGGAGCATTTTCTTTTCAGTCGAATGGTTGATTTTCCCCGACTCATTAACTGCTACAATCTTCTTTCTGAGAGCGTCAGACAGCTCTTTCAATTCACTCACCCTTAAACACTCAGGAACACGGCAAACGAAACGTCTGAGGCTCAAACAGAGCAAGCCTCTTTCAAAACGCTGCATAACCATCTTCTTACCATATTTTACCTGGTGTGGTAAAACACACCGGCTGTCGTAGGGCGGGCTTATTTTATCGCAAGGCTTTCTGCCTCTAGACAAGGTTGTTTATGTTTAGGAATGTCTGCTTATGCCTAAATGACCCAAATTCAAAAAGACCACCTACTTCTGACTTTTTCAGTGTCATATTATGATTATATCAACCTTGCCTTTGTGTGCAGCCACTTCTGCTTACAGTACAAAAAATAATTACCAACAGCAAACAAAGATTTCACAGCCAGATAGTCACGTTTTACTGCAGTGCTTTTATTGCTGAGCCATCTCTGAAGGGGGACTCTGCAATCTAATTAAAATGTCTTTGTAAGTGATCTCAGGCCATTGTGGCAGCTAATTCTCTCTTTAATCAAAATCTTTATTACTTACATAATATGCATGAACATGTTAATTTGCTTTCAGTATTCCCAAACACAGACAGAGATATTTTTTGTTGTTAGTATTTGTCAGTCTGGTGCTTTGATAGCCACCTTTCAGGGGTCTCTAAAGAAGGCTTGTGAAGGGATCAAACAAATGAATGACGAATTGGGAAAAAAAATCTAACAGTTAATGCCTTTTCTAATCAGGTTTTAGAAAAGGTTGCCAGATGGATACTTCAAAGTGCATGGGAATACTTTATGCAGATGTCTGATGTTTGCCTTTTCTTTTCTCAGACTCCACAGTGGGTATGCTGATGCTAGGAAATTGTGTAATATGAGATCGTATTTGTGAAAGTTGTGATAGTGATATGATTTGACATAAATAAACTAATAATTAAAAAGTGACATTGTCCTTTTGCTTCGAGTTCACAGCAAGCACGGCCCTTGAACAAGTTGTATCGTTTAAACAACTTAATTGTTTCTTATTGGTTGGCCATTTTTCCATCTCTTTACCTTCTGAAATGTCTGATGCTGTATTGAACAACATGTGATACCGGTCCTGGTGAAAGTACAGCATAACACTTAAATAATTAGCTGACATCTGTTGCAGTTAAAGCAGCTCTTAACAATATGCATATTACATACAACGCCAGTGGAATAATGATAAATTTGCGATACATTGTGCAGCCCAGAGCACCAATTAAAGGTTCTGGAAAAGCCTTATTATTGATTGAGAAGGAATGAAAACAAATTTTGGCTTTGAGTTTGTAAGTTTGAATTCGATATGTTAAACTCTTTGGATATTTTAATAGTTATGGAGGACCTTGTCACCCCAGTTTAATGATAGGGATGTTAATTGAGGAAATAATAGGTTGTTAAAGGCCTGCTAAAATAATTTATTAGCTTTTTCTGAGACCTTTTGTGACCTGCTGAACAGTGGTTTATGTACAGTAACATTCCAATAATTTTTAATTCTCCCAATAAATGCATTTATTTCAATAAATTTAAAAAAAATTAAACTATATATTTTACAACAGGGTGATTTGTTTCAAATGCTCTTTTATGTTCATTTTGGGGACTGGACTTGCAGCTAATAAAAAACAAAACAAAATGCAGTTTCAGACAATTAAGTTATCAAATTTTTATGCAGAAACGTTGCCTTGTGGCTTTGCTGAGGTGTTAAAGGTGCTCATGGTTGCTTTAATAGCAGCTTTCACCTCATCTGCACTGTCAGCTCTGGTGTCTCTCCTCTTCCTCTTGAAAATACTATGCAGATCTGCTGTAGCGTACTGGCTAATGAAGGACAGTGACATCATGATCATTAAAGCAGGTGTTTTTGACAGTATGAGCAGGTACCAAGTGAAACGGCATTTCCATAAAGAGAAGCATGAATGCTGTAAAAACATCCTAGCAGACGCCTGTGCTGACCTTAGACTGAGTGCTGCACACTGGACCAACACCAGCAGATGACACCGCTGTCACTATACTGGACTTCAACCAAGTGGGATTCAGTTTCTCCCGACTCTACTTTGAGATTTTAAAAGGAAATGCAATATTTACTTTCACCAAGAAGGGTTTTGGAACATTAAAAAGCCGTCCAGTCATTTTTTCTTTTTCTTCTTAGCCCAGGGAAGACACTTCTGACGTCATCTCGGGTTCATAACAAAAGCTGCTTTCTCAACTTTGAATCTCCCCAAAACTCGTGAAGAGGATTTGCTATAAATTCTCTAAAGTCTATGTTTATCCCTGTTGCTTGGATAAAGGACTCTGTGAGCACCCAGCTTCTTTAACAAAGACTTTTTGTGGCTTACCGCTTGTGAAGGGTGTTAGTGACTGTCTACCGAAGAGCCACGTCAGCAATCCTCCCTGTGACTGTTTAGGCCGAAGCATTTCTGTAACATTATTTACTGGCTCAATAAAATAGTCTACTTTTCTGTTAAACACAATTTTTAGGGTTAGAGTAGCTGTAAGTACTAATCTCCAAAATTTATAGAAATAGCCACTTGCAGCAAAGACACTGTATTTACATTTACTTGGAGCTCATGAAATTAACAACTGTGGAAAGAAGGGAATCACTTTGGAGGTTTTCTGTTGTGAATTTTTTTTTTCAGAAAGCAGCAGCCTGAGTGAGAGCTAAATTAAAAGGGTTTATTTATAGTACAGATAAAAAAAAGTTTTTGCCTCCTTACAAACTTCCTCTGTTTTTCCATTTTGTCGCACTGAAATCTTTTAGGTCATCAACAGACGTTTTAAAATAACCTTATGTAAATATACAAAGCAGTTTTCAAATGATGATTTTGTTCATTAGGCAAAAAAACAACCTAGACAAATTATTAATACACATTCAGTTTCACAAGCCACATTCAGACTTGATTGCTGATAGGCCTATTATTATCTTCGCATTTGTTGAAAGCACAGAACTTAGTTTTTAAAGCAACCGATCAAATCCATACATTTATGCCTTTCAAAATAAGAAGGTGGATCCATCAGTTTGCTGCATCATTTAAGAATAAATATCTATAAGAATTAGATTAACATTACATCTTTGTGAGAATCACATACAGATCCCTACGGTTAAAAGTAGGTGTCAGTCTAACTCTACTTTTATTTTGAAAAATACTCATGGCATCACTGCCCCTCTCCATTTTTGAGCAAATGTGAGCGTGATTCTCTGCTGCCCTTGCCTGAGGCTGTGTACGTTTCTGTCTGAGTGCATATGTGTCTGCGTGTCCCTGTGTGTGTGAATACAGGTGATGGATGTGTTAGGTGAGCAGGTTAATGTCTTGCTAATGTAGATGAATTGTCCGCAGCCCATGTTACACAAAAAAGCGCAATCACACCCACAGCTTCCCATGGACGAATTACATTGACTGTGAAAAGAATTGGACACACACCCACACTGACACGGATCCTATAGATGGATTATCACAGCACCACACAAAGAGCTGCAAGGCGAAGGAGATCAAACATTATATGAGGCGTGGCTTTATGTGAATTAACACCGTATCTAACTTCTCGTCGCAGCACTGTCCTCTCCGATACAGGAATGCTCACACAGGAAACAAACATTTCTTTGCCGTTTGTTTCTTCTGTCAGAGTGCAGATGCTCTGGGGCTGGCTGCCTGTCAGAGGTGCCTCGGAGCAGCAGGAGGAACACCTCATTTGAGCTCGGACCTCCTGTTGCTCTGAGTTCTGCAGACAGACAGCTGTCAGGCTTTGAAGCTCCTGCGCTCAGCTCCACAGAGCCGGTGAAGAGAGGGCATCCTGCCACCTGTTGATGCATCAAATCTCCGGGTACCCTGGTTAGCGGAGCCAAGAGGCTCTTTGGCCTTTTGGGTTCATCTCTAAAAGTAAACCCTGTGTATGCTGAGCAGAAGTGAGTCATGTTCACGGTCTGACTGAAACTCAGACTGTGACAGAAAAAGTCTTTGTTCGTTTGGTCTAAATTAGATGGAAATTGAACTGCCTTTTGTGTGGAATAAAACCTGCATTGATGCTGCTTTTATGGAAACGAATCATGATCTGATAAGTTTTCTTCTGTGCTGTGTAGTTGGCCTCTTATCCACCATTAGTTCTCAACTAAATAATTCAGTTTCGGAGTGAAATCCGGTCTAACGAGCCAGCTAATCAACCAAGTCAACTGTTCTAGTAGATTTCCTCAGTATTTGCTCATTTACATCCAGATTGTATATGCCGTTCTCAAAGCTGTTAGTCCAGAAAGAGGCTATCAAAGATAGGCAGCTTTACATTCTTTCAGACATGATGCTTGTCTCTGTAGTTTTATTTTTTTGCTTTTATTTCTGTTTTGCTGTGACACTGCACTAGATACATCCACAAAACTATTGCTTCCAATAACTAAATGCTCTCCTCCTCGCTTGATCCTATCTTTAACTCCATTTTGAATTCCCCTACCCAGTGACAAATGATGGGTTATTGTAATCTCGTCTCTCTACAGCATAAATTAATTTAACTGCATGTAATCTATGGGTTTTCCATCCCATAGATTTTAGTGCTGACTCGGGGTTTACCTGTTTGGCTGCAAACTCCTGTCTTGAACTGGCTGACTTTTTGTTAGCATCGTCAGTAAGTTATTGCTGTATTCCTGGAGTTTCCTTTCCACTCTGGCCCTAGGAATACTCTGTAAGAGAAATATACAAATTAGCATCATCAACCAAAACTGACCACATGGTACTGTAACTTGGATCAAACTGTTATGCATATATTTAAATGTGACTCTGTCTTTATAATTGGATTGATTTGGTTACATTTTTCCACATGCACATTTGATCTGTGTGCCTTGTAAACTGCCTTGAGATGACATAATGTTGAGTTGAGGATCTTTGTGTAATACGTTCATCTATCGCAGGGTTTTTGGAGACTTCTTTTAGCAGTTTGCTCTCTGGGCAAATTTGCTTAGATGGCTTGACTTGGGCAAGGAAACTGGTGGATTAAAACTCCTTTGAATCTTCTATACTTTCCATATTTCATGAACGCCTCATCAAGCTTTTTGGATCTTACAATTTTCTCTAACTCGCTAAAATTGCGTTTGACCATGCGCATGTGCTGCGGTAATAGAGGCATAATTCAAAGAAAATCAGCTTGTGAGAGACAAGTGTGTTTTGGTGACACTATACATTTTTCTAAACAAAGTTTGGCTTTTAATCAAGAGTTCTTGTGATCTACGCAGGGCTTGTTGTTCACTATAGCATAGAACTTGTAAAAATGCACACAAAACATCAAAATGTTGTCATAATAGGAGTTTTCTCTAACTTTCACAGTCATATCCACGGCATTAGAGGAACAGTCTTCCCTCAAAATGGCCTTTCCAAGCATAGTGAGTGTTGGTAGCATAGTTGTACAACACCTACTGAGCAGGCTGTGGTGATTTTTTTACTCCTCTGTTCCCTTTAGTTTGATGATGTTGTAAATTCTTGGTAGTATTATCAACACTTGGAAATAAAAATCTTTGTGTCTGCTAAGAATTCAGTTTTCAGATGCAGATTTCAGCCAATAAAGGTATGACTAGCATTCACGCCATCGCTATAAGAAAACACCTAATTAACAAACATGTTTTTTGGTCGTCAGCACAATCAGACGCTCATAAAGTCTGCAGACAGTGTGCACAGAGGTGTGGACATGTTTATTTTCACCACAAGGCCTGCGATTATGGTTGCATTGTAAAAGTGTTGTTTATTTGATTTATTGTTGGTTTTTCTGGGTGTGTGACTGCAGTTGGTATGCCACACAAAGTATGGGCTTGCAATCTTTTCCCCCCAAAAAACGGAAAACAACTCAAATTTCCTGATTTTTCCATTTTGTTAATTGCTGTGTTTGTGAAGTTCACTTGGAGGTAGTTCTCTGCATAATAACACAGTGTGACCAAGTTTAAAATGTTGATGCTTAGTATAAATTTCAGTCTTCAAATAAAATAAATACATTTTGTATTTATTTTGTTCCTGAGTTTTAATCCTGAGAGTTAATTAATTTAACATATCTAGTGACTTAAGGTTTTCTTTACTTTTTTTCTTTAAATAAATATCTGCGCTTTAGACTTTTCTAATGTTTTATGTACATTTTAAATAAGAGTCGTCCCTAAGGCATCTGTTATCAGGTTATTTTACAGTAGAACCACTTTCCAGTTTTTATGCATAATACCACTGGAGTAGTACATTATGCTCGTAAATTTTTCTTCACGTTTTCCTTTCGACAAACTCTTACACCTCTTGCCACTGTCACCCCTGCTTCAGTAGAAATTACCAGATTTTTTTTCACAGAGTTCATGCCAGCGCATAGGCAGGAATTACAAATATTAAGAATTTAGATTTTCAATTTGAAAGCAGGATTTCATACATTTGTAATGTTTACATTCAAAATGTCTGCTTTCTTTCAAACGCTGGTTAATTTCCTCATAAGCGCAGCTTCACTACAACATTGTCTGTGCAAAGAGTGCACCTCTCTGTCTCTCTCTTTTCCCTACTTTCACCGTGTAAGCTGTGATCACAGGTGCAATTTTATCAGACAGATTAAATTACTGTTTTCCATTCAGGCAGCTGAGATAAATATTGCTGAAACTCAAAAAGATGCATCATTTATAGTTTTGATTAAAATAAATAAATAAATAAATAAAACATTTCAGTACATGTAGCAAAATAGAAAAAAATGCCACAAAGAGTGAATAATTTCATATAGTAAACAGATGTGGTGTTCCAGTACTGTCATACTGTTATAACATCATAAACAGTTTCTAGGCCACAAAAACCAACACAATTAAATATTAAAATTAAATTCTATCCTGTGGCTCCTTCATGAGTTTTCTATTTTTGATCTTGGCCTGAATTTTTAAATCTGAACAATGATGTCTTTTACTTTTTTTTTTGAATCAGATTAAAAACAATTTTTCTACCTTTTCATCTGTTTGACTGAAAAAGTAGAAAAAGCAAATGATACATTTATATCTGTGTAGTTTTTGTTTTATCAAAATGTTCATCTTAATGCAGCCCTCAATGCTGTCAGTAGGCATAACATAATCCTATTTTGCTAAACTTGGAGCCAAAAATGTTATCTCCACTTAACAATGAAGGTCTTCATAAAAACGTCTAAGATACATCTGATGTTTCTGATGTTTTGCTTTAGCTTCAAAACTTTTGCTCTCATAAGTTTTCTCTATATTCGGCTTCCATCCATCTGTTTAATTGAGAGGAGATAATTATGAGCATAAAGTAAGAAGTGAAATGAATTAACTCTCTAAGAATGATGATTTCAAAGAACATGCTGATGTGAGCATGTTCTTGAGCTGAAAGTGAACAAGCCTGTGAAATATTGCAGGCAGTAACATTCGCAGTTTGGGAGGTTGCCAGAAACAATTGCATGGAAAGTATCTCCTTATATAAAAACACTGAAAGTGTAGGGCAAACCTTTTAGGCCGTAAACCCAAAGTGATGCAGCCAAAAAGACAGCATGCCTTTTTTTTTATTTATGTTTTCTTGCCTGTTCATCCTAATTTCTTCAGTCTCCAGTCATTTTTCCTTCAATTTCTCATTGTCTTCATTCCCTCTGGCTGTCTTCATTTATCTCTGTCTTGATTTTTCATCCTTTCTTTGCTGCTTCTCTCACTGCCAAGAGTCCTCAGGCCATCCCAAAGCATTTTACTCAGAATGTTCGTCTGTGACACGCATTGTGCAGTAATTCAGTTTTGAAATAGAGAATAATACTGATCCAAAATGGCTGTTTGAAGAGAGAAGAGAAATGGGAAATCAATGCAGCCAGCAGTATTAGTTCTGCAGGAAGGAAAATAAAAACGTATTAAGATTGGGGTGAGGATGTAGACGCTGGTGTTTGGGTGCTTTCACCTAATGCGTTATCTTAAGTGTTTGATTTAGTTTATTGGATAAAACAGTGAGGCGCGAGTCCAATAAAAATCTTTTTTTCCCCCTCTAATTTTCCAATATAGTTTTCAGGGAGGTTTTTAAATATTCTTCAACTTCCTACATCTGAAGCTGTATCCCATGCCTTCCTCCATTCCCTATGTAATTTGAATTGTTTCAGAAAACTAATACTTAGGAGAAGTGGAGCCCCTTATTTATGTATTCATTCAGGTTATTTTCTTCCAATTAGTTGTAAAATTCCTTGTGCGCTTGGGTTATAAACTGTGAGGGTGTGATATAGGAATAAATTACTGATCTCCTGCACATGTAAATAAAAAAAAAAATATTGTCAAGAGTTCATAGAAGCCATAATGGGAAGATACATTTAACCAGCTGCTGTTAATGGAGTGATAGAGAAATAATTCCTTTAAAGCTGAACTCAACTGTATTGCCTAAACTAGGCACCCTGTTGTAAAACGTCCCTTTTTCAAAACATATAAATGTTTTTTTCGCTTAACTGAACAGAAAAAAACCTGGGAATTCAAGGTTTTGCTTTAACAAATATCCATAAAGAGTTAAAGACTGGCATGTTGTGCTGCAGAGAAAATGTTACCCCGGGGAACACAAACCAACAAGAAGTAAAACTTTTCTGATTTATTTAGTCTACTATTTGAATACATATTTTTATCCTGCTTTGTCATAATTAATCCCCCATGCCCAGATTGTGAACTAAAGTGATTGTTTATTTTCGCCCAAGGCAGAAACTGTACAGCACTTGAAGTGAACCCACGTCTCTGATGCTCCTGTTAGTTCAGCGTTGCCACTTTTGTTTTTGGATTTACCGCGAGGGCCATATTTTAGCCACAGAGCTCCAGCAGCATCAGTCGGCGTCCTCTGTGATGCATGGAGAACAGCAACACTTGGTTATCTGCATGGAGCAGGCTTCTCACTCCAAGACACACAGGCCTCAGAACAACAGGATGGGGGTTTGTGCCAGTCTAGCTGTTCTGTGAACTCATTCATATAAACGCTGGTAACCGTTGGAGGCAGTGATGGACATTTTGTTCTCCGACTACAAAAACATGAATGTGAATGTCAGTAAGTCCAAACAATTCAAACAAAAAAAAAAAAAAAAGAAAAAGAGAAAAGTGATGTAGTATTTATGTCACATGGCAAGCTTGTTTTACTTTAATGGTGCACAAAAAAAGTTTTTGCAGTATTTAATACAAAAAAAAAATTAAACAGATATTCTGTAAATTCAGTGATATATTACAAGCATTTGTTTATGTTAATTTAGATGGTCAAAAACTTAATGAAAACTAGACTGATTCCTAACCAATTAAAAGTATCTTTAGTTCTGCTCATGAACAGAATAACTCTGAAAGCAAATAAGTTAACTTTAGCTAGTTAACTAGTCAGGTCACCTACTCGGATAGAAAGCCTTCATCATCATCATCACCTTTATTAAAGACACAAGTAAGTCAATATAAAAATGTATTTTTAAAAACCAGTCGGTCAATTCCCAGCATCTAATTTAAAGGACTTTAGAAAAACAATTAGGGAGTTTTCAAAGCTTAGTAAGTAGTGGATATGGAACATTATTTCAGGATATCTGGATCCTCCTTCTAGTTGGATCCAGTTTCTTCCTTTTCAGCACATTTTCACACATATTCTCAGATTTACATGCATTAAGAAGTACTTAAAATTCTCATCCGTTATCTGTCATTTCGAGAAATTTGCCAAACATTGTCAGTCAATTAAACAGTCTTTAAGATTAATCAACTTTTATTCACTTATGTGTTGGATCCATTTCTATTATTTTACAAAATACCCAAAATAATGCAGACTTACCGATTGTTAGAAATACGGATATTGTCTAATTAGAGACAAACTCATCCACCTTGACCTCGTCCCGACCAGTACTTTCCAGATGAGGTGATTTTTTTTCTTCACCGGAACCAAAGATGTTCTGTGGGCCTGAGTTTGAGTGTATTTCCAGTATTTCAAATGTTGTTCTGATTTTTCTAGAGAACACATGTTATTGTGCAGGTCAAAAGGTGCAAAAAAAAAAAAAAAAAACAGCTATTAAAGAAAATGACTCAAACTAAGTACCTGAACTGCCTGTGCTTAAGGTTGTTATCAGCAGTCCATCTTGCACCTTTTCTTTCTCTCTGTCACACAGACAAACACTACTGAGTGTTCTGGTTCTTTGTGTTTTTAATAATGTTCTTCATTAAACTGCAAGGTACTAAAGTAAAATTTATGCTGTTTATCTTTTTGCATTGAGTTTTGCAGTGAGCAGAAACATCATAACTGTGTAAAATCGATAAAATTAAAGCATGCTTTTATTCGTGGTTTGAAAGTGCTCTAAAACGGCATATTCGTCAGCAGGTGGAAACAGCTTTTGAGTACAGTTTGAAGCAAAACAACTTTATACTGACCAAATATAAACAATAAAAAGAACAAAAAGTTAACCTCAAAGATTAGTAAACCTTTGTCCTGCATTGTTCACTATGAAACCACAATTCTACTCAGGAGAATTGTTTGCTTCTTTTGGTTTGGGATGTACTTACATCAAACAACTCCATTATTAAACCAGAGTATTATAAATATTCAAGTTGGTTCAAAAATACATCCCAACCTATATTTAGTTAAATGCCTTTTTAGTTGCAGAGAAAGCACACAGGTATTGTGGACATTGTAGCAATGCAAAAGCTTAGAAATCAGTTTTTTTGGCACTTTTTCCACTGTTAAAAATCCCCACATAAAGACTAAATTAGACTGAGCTTAAATAACATCCTGTTTTGCCTGATGTGTGCTGGAAATTGTCAAAAATATGGAGTGTCTATGAGTAGAAGTTATTTATATCCATATCAATTCATGATAAATGATGCTCTTTGAAGTAATACTTTTAGTTTTGCTAGTTTAGAGGTCAGAACGCTTTTGAAAGAAATGCATTCCTGAATTTCCCTAAGTTGAGTATTTAAGTGCACATCACAGATCCAGGTTTGTCTAGGAAATGTCTCACTCAAACTGTTTTGAGTTTTAACCCCCTCCCCGAAAGATCGCACGTTGCAGATACATTAAAGGCCAGTTTCAGATTTGCAGTAATGTATAGCAGCAGATGCTCTGTAAATTCATACAGGAGTGAACAAATTATACAATGTCATGAATTATGGCAGGAGATAATTCACATTTAAGAATGGTTTCTAAGTCCTATGATTAAAAATGTATGTTGTATGTGGCTTCAGTTTTAACAATGCAAACCGAACAATGCATATGGTAAAATATTTGTAGAGTGCCAAGTAAATAGTGTCACCAGGTGAGCTGTTGATCTTTACGGGTCACTCAGTTACCGCTAGTCTCCTTTTTGTTCCATATGTTGAATTAAACAGTTCTCAATTAAAGTTTGAGATGTTGTTTTACAATCTAACTCTGATCCAAAACATAGTTTCTCTCTGATCTGTCTGCTGCGCTTCTCGGTCATCAATTGGCATTAATACAGCATCAGGATTTGTGTCACACATCGGGGATTATGGTCACAAATGTGAATGAAAATACAGATTATCGCCTCTTTTCATTGCTTAAAAGGAAGACTGGCTGATACCCTCTTGAATATGCTACAACTATCAGATAGTGGATGATGTGAATTACTCTCTCATTGAATTGCACAGGTTTTTTTCCTTTACTCAGAGGAAAGATGTCAGAGGTCCAGCTAGCTCACCGGCAACCTGGAAGCAAATCTGACAGGAGTTGACATATCAGGAAGTCGGGTCGCTTTTGGTTTTTCATTTTGATTTATCTGCTACATACTGCAAAATACCAAGGGTCATTAAATCCACCCATAACTGTGACTCAGACGAAAGTGTTGCCTCCGGGATTTTTCTAAACTCTGTCGTAATGTGTGCCTTTGGGGCTTGTTCAGCTATGAAAGCAAACCTTTTACTGAGCCTCATTCCTCAGATCTAGTACATATTGTATATAGCATTCAAAAAGATGGGATATCTATGTAGAACCAGAGTAAGAATTCACAGCCTGGTGCCAGAAGCATTTAAAAAAACAGATGAACTTCAAATATACAAAACCACACATGATGACACATGAACGGGATTAACTAAATCTGTGACATTACATACGAGATATGACACATATCTAAAGCATGTTTTGCACATGAGCAAAACATGGAATATTATTTAATAATGTGTGTCACAAATCAATTCCCATTCCTTCTAGCTACCAGCTAATTTGCAGATCCAGTTCCTGTCTGGGCTTTTCTATTTATTTTCCATGATATAAATACATAATATTTATACAATAATAATATTTAATACTGGTAACAAACATATATCATAAATGTATAATTACATTATTCATAAAAAGGTTATGCATTAAAAATGACTAAAATATTATTAACGCTTTTAAGATATTTGGGAGCAAAAGAAAAATACTACAAATGGATTAAAGTGATGAATTGAAGTCAACAAAAAATTCAAATCATGCAAAAGAGTAATCACATATGGAAATTAGGTTGTATTGTAGCTGGAAATGCATGAAAACCATGTAGCGCAGTAACATAAAAACATGGGATAAAAAATGTGGATTTCATGCAATATTGGCATTGTTTTTTTTTTTTTTACAGTACATATTTTTCTCTAATTTGGTATGTAAGTAGAGACAATTTACATCATAAATTAAAGATTTTCTCTTGGTAAACAGAAGCAGCGTAACTATCAACAATGATTTGCTTGCACCTGATATTGGACTCTGGGTATGGGCATTACCACTGAATGCTACAGTATGGTGGGCTTCTCCGTTATGTGGTCCCAGATGTTGTAAATGCCTGTGGACATTTTAACGACCTCCAACCTCCCTCTCTAGGTGAGCTTTCAGGCTCCCTGCAGATGTGCGCTTCAGTCTTGCGACCTGTAGAAACCTGCTTTATGTACCATACCGGCAATAATACACACATAACGGCACACGCATAATCTATTATGCAGCCACGGTTGTTGGGGGTTTGAGTTGATGCATTTTATTTCACATGGTCGAAGAACACATGTATAAATAGCCTGGTACCTTGGACAGGGTGTTACAGTTAGACACAAATTATAGTTATGGTTCTGTGTGTGTGACAGAATGAGTCAGTTGCAGATAGTATTTATAGTTATAGGAAGAGGTGAACAAAGGACATGAAGGATACACACACACGCAAATGCAAGGTTGGCTGCACGATGTATTAAACTTATCAAAGCACTGATTTTCTTTGCGCACCACACCCACCCAGAGCAAAAATAATATACAGTTGACAGGAAGCTGTTTACTACTGCTATGCTGTACCAATCAATGCTGTCTGTATTGGTGACATATATCTTCGGCAATAAGGTAGTCTGTGTTTTCCTCAGAGATTGCGTTTGACCATGTGCATGTGCTGCAGTAATAGAGGCATAATTCAAAGAAAATCAGCTTGTGAGAGACTAGAGTGCATTTCAGTGACACTATAAATTTTTCCAAACAAATTTTGGCTTTTAATCAAGAGTTCTTGTGATCTATGCATGGCTTGTTGTTCATTATATCATGGAACTTGTAGGAATGCACATAAAACATCAAAATGTTGTCACAATAGGAGTTGCTTGGGTTGATGCATCGTCGTCTCTCTCCAAGGGTCAAACCATAGCTGTCTCTTCAGTCATTGTGGATGCAAGCTCAGACGTCTCATCCTTCTTAGACGGTCAAGCTCTGTGCTTGGGATCCAGTACCCACACACAGCCACAGTCCCGATTCAATCCTCGACAGCCTCTGCCTTCATCTTTATCATCTCCATCCGAGCAGCCTGCATGATCTCCCTCAGGGACGCCTTCATCTTCGTGGAAGCAACAGTCTTCACCAGAAAAGCTGATTTCATGTGAGCAGCCTTCAGCAAAGCTGCAAAATCACAACGTGAGCTATCATCTTCTTTATCAGAGCAGCAACCTTCATCAGAATGTCAAGTCCTGTCATCATTTTTCTCCCCGTCACATTTATTGTCTCCAGAGCTTCTGTACAGGCTGTTTGCCATCGTTGCCAACTCGGCTACCATATCACTGTTTTCTCCTGTCGAGCCATCATCATCCTCTTCTCCACCCGAGTCATCACAATCCTCATCTTGCACTGGCACTCATCAAAACTTTAAATCTTTCCTGTTTGATTAAATGTGTGTTGTGGTGGGTAGGAATAGTTGGAGTAGCCTAGCTTCGTAAAGAAGCCAAAGCCCACAGAAAAAGCTAAATCTAGGAAAATGGAAACTTTTCCAGAAAGCCATGCAACACTGCTATTTACCTCAAGCAAATAAAAGAGAAAAACTAAATGTTTCAGTATTTCAACTTTGCTGCTCTGAAGTCATATAAAATAAGTGTTGACAGTAACAACAGATTTGAGGTGATGTCTCTAGCTGTTACGCTGTCAATACATTTTGTTTGAACAGTTGTTGGTTGAAGTAGAGGAGTTAGTGTTTTTTTCCACCCCCGCTACCTACAATCAGGAAAGATTTTTATCTTCTCAACTAAACATTCATGTTTATCCCGGCTGTTCAATTATAGATTCTCTCCAGCAGTCATTAAAACTTTAATCAGATGTGATCAAGTAAACCAGACATAAATTCTCACCGTAATCATCTTGTTCAATAAAACAAATGTTTTCCCGAGATAATCAGATAATGTTTCCAGAAAACTAATTTATTTATCATCACAAGACGGCAAAAATCTAATTAAAATTCCTGTTTCAAGAACTAAGAATAATAAAGTAAACAGAAGTCTTATAAACTAAACATCTACGCTCATACAAATTGGTTAAACTCTGCAATTTCTAATTCTTCCTGTATGTAAACGTATTGCTAGATAAAAAATCTCATTTTCATCCGATTTCAGAAATGCTCTCCCTCTAGCTGTTCTTGCTCGATGTGCACAGCAGCAGCTCAGGCTTCAGTGTCTAAATCATCATCATCAGCAAACAACAGGTCATGGCTCGCTGCACCAAAAACTGTTTTCTGCCCATCAAATTTTCCTCGGGAGAATGAGGTAAG
This sequence comes from Girardinus metallicus, assembly GCA_903067095.1. NCBI lineage: Eukaryota > Metazoa > Chordata > Actinopteri > Cyprinodontiformes > Poeciliidae > Girardinus > Girardinus metallicus. Next base: position 82,186 of record CAEGAE010042288.1, read on the forward strand.
GATGAAATAAACAGAATAAGCGGAGAGACGGTGGGCCGTTTCACCTCAAAACAACTTATTTGTTTGAGAATCAACAAGGCTAAGAGCTTTGGATACTTCCTGAGCCACACTGCCAGATGAAATGAAGATAAACAGTGAAAAGCATTCTTAGGAGATGTAAAAGCAGATAAATAGAAAGCGCTGTAATAGCACAGTGCGCTTCACATTGGAAAGTGGGCTGGCAGCCTGATGGTTGCTGTTCCGGGAATGGTGTTGGAGAGGAAAATGACAAATGTTTCTGTATTTTTATAGGTTCGTAGTCAAAGCTTCCTATCCAGTTATGATGTTGCTATGGAAAAGGATTTGCGTTTTTGTCTTTGAGTGCAAGTACTCTAATTTTAAAGAAGTTTTAAGATTTTCTCCTCAAGACTAGTCCTCGGCTACATTTTCTTTTCTTTAATATCCACAGATTTCGTGAGGGAAGAAATTTAAAGATAAATATTCACATATTAAAAAAAATGTTAAAATTACATTAAGCCCTAAAATATCAGTGCAATTCAATACGTTTCTGTTAAAAGAGAATCAGATTTAAATGTACTTAATTTGTGTTTCATACAATTTGTGTCCACTTAGCAACATTTGATAGTAATGATCAAAACAGGTCGTGTCCAGCTCAGTTCTGTGCACGTGGCTGCTGATTGTTCTCAAAGACTCTCACCTCAGTGCTCACGCAGTTATTTGGATTTTTCTTTTGTCCAAATCAGAGAAGAGCAGCTGAGATGAGAGGGTTTCCTCCTGTTGATGCAATAACAGCTGAGCTGCTTTTACTTGTGTGTTCAGATTGAGAAGTTGTTCCCTTAAATAAAATAAGTTGGATAAGAATGGAGTAAAAAAGTCACAGAGCACAAAAAACGTGTTATTCCTACACCACTAAGGCACTTAAAGCATTAATAAGGGGCTCTTATGACTTTCTAATGATTTTTCTAATAATCTTGACTCTTGTCTATGAGAATTTGCCTTTAAAATTTTACATTAGGTCTTTTTGTGTACATTAGCAAAAAAAAATCCAGACACAAAACAATCGAATTGACTGCAAAATGAGAATAAAATTCCAAATAAAAAGAAAAAATAATGCAGAAAATATTAGCTGTGCTTTGTCAGTTCCAATTTGCATTTGAAAAAGATCAAAATTTTCTTCAAATAAACATCCATACATCACCTTGTGACTAAAAGAACCGACCACTTTTGGTTAGTGTTAAATCACTGTGAGTGAGTTGTTGGAAAATTGCTGGAGTTATTTTCCTCCATCAGGAACTGATGGTGTGCCGTCCATCAGTCCGCCGCGGTGGTTGGTGGTGTGGATCTGACTGAGAAGCAGCCGCACTCAAGCTGCGCATATAAACAAACATTTTTGATAGCTTAACACAATTAAGGTGAATATATATTAAATTTGTCAGAGTGAGAATATTAGAGGAAAAAAATAATGTCAAGCAGTCAATCATCTTTGCAGATACATTTTCCATTAAATCTTCAGCTGCTACTTTGTCGAATCTCATCATAGCTAAAGTTTTACAGGTGCTATATGAAGCTATCAGTTTCTTTTAACTTGTGAGGAGTTTTGCCATACTGACCTAAAAAGTATTGAGTACTTCCTTCTTTTCTCATTCTTTACTTTTTTCTTAATGTCTGTTTCCCTTCCTTCTCTAGCTGCTTTTCCACTCATTTTTAGCCCAGAACAATCCATTTTCAGAATGAGGATAATTTTTTAAACCCCTTTTACTTTGTTACAGGTAGTCTCTTCCAGAAGCACAATCTCTTCCCATTTATTTAGCTGAATGCATGACAATTTAAACAAGTAGATAGAAATAAAATACAATTTCTGTCCCAATAAGAAAATCCACAAAGAGCCATTAGCTGAAAACTTGGCACACAGTAGTTGATGCTTTCCAACGTAATCCCACTGTAAATTGTGTAATTCCAGGACTGGGACATATTTAAAAATAATTGCAGGCTGCATCGTTTTTGTTTCCCCCCCCCCACACAATATACAGACTTGGTTGTCATAAATTGCTGAAATTTTTTGCAATTGCTGCGGACACTGCTTGTTCTTTGATCGCTGGCTAAAGGTAAGAATCACACCTTCCCTGACTCAGCAAGGGGTACGTATTGAGAGTTGAGATTTAATCAGTTTTGGTGCACTAATCCACCAAAGGTTAAGATTATTCTCTGGTACTTTTAAAGTATCTTACGTCAGCATTCATTGCCCTTAACTAACAACTTTAAAGCATCTTTTGGGGATTTTGTCTGATGAATCAATGCAGAGGGTAGTTGGTAGCACTATTGCCTTGCAGCAAGAAGGTCCTGGGTTTGATTCCCAGCCTGGGGGTTTTTCTGCATGGAGTTTGCATGTTCTCCCTGTTCTCTCCTGTAGTCCGGCTTCCTCCCACAGTCCAAAAACATGACTGTTAATTGGTCTCTCTAAATTCTCCCTAGGTGTGAGTGTGTGTGCATGGTTCTGTGTCCTGTCTGTTTCTGTGTTGACCTGTGACAGACTGGCGACCTGTCCAGGGTGACCCCGCCTCTCCCCCGGAACGTTAGCTGGAGATGGGCACCAGCAGCCCTCTTGACCCCACCAAGGGATAAGGGTGTACAAAAAACCCTTGTCCCTTAGTGATTCCATAATGCTACTCAAGTGTAGATGGATTTCACAAGCTTTTTCATTGTTTCTTTTTGGAATGTAAATCTGAAAATTATGTTAAGCACTTTAATTCTGCCTTTTATACTTTCTACTTTTTTTTTACAACCATCTTCTGCCTTTGAAGCTTCATATTACTTTGTGTTGGTTTCACACATAAAATTTCAACAATCAACTGCAGGATGATACATCGTTGAGGCCAAATGTCAGAATTGTTTCTCTATTAGGAGTTGGCCTGACTTGATTTCCCTTGCTACACCCTGCACACCATGCTTTGTGGTCAGCGACATGAAGTACTGAAATAATGAAAGCTCCCCAGTGAGCAGTAGACCTGATTTAGACGTCAACCCTAACCTCATTTAGTCCTTAGTCAATGATATGTCTGTTTGTAGCGGTCATTCAGACCAATATATAGAGTCTAGATTTAGACAAAGCAAATTAACAAAAAAAACAAAAAAACAATAAAATTATGTAAAAAGCATAAACTGAAACTTTAAGGGTTTGATCTAATTTAATATGAAACTGCTCAAAACTACTCAGTATTTTAGTATATTTAGGTGTGACAAATTGAGAGCGTATTTACTTTTTTATAATCTGACTTTTCCAGGCTACATTCTGGCACTAAGAGACTTTCTTGATTTCTAAGACAAAGTAAGGTTTGTTTTTGTTAAGGAAAAATTTTAGGTTTTCAGCCAATATCAGAATTTCTGACCAGAACTGCTACAGTATCATACAGTAGAAAACACCTGTGAGTGAGCTTCAGTTTTATATTGGTTAATCTGGATTAAAACAGATGTGTTTAGACTTCGTAAACACTATTTTAATTATGTTAACTCTATTTTAGACCTTTATAAAGCCTTCCCTTTTTAAATGAAATGAATAATAAATTTAGCCTAGATTGTTTAGACATTTTCTTGACATATAGTTATCCAACAATTAAAGAATTGGCTCATAACACTTCAGATCTGTCAACATTTGGAATAAGTACCTTCTCCTAACCTCACCATGTAAAAGACTAATTTAGTTTAAAATACTTATGTGCTGTAGTTTCCTTGTTTTGTTTTTATTGACAATTTATGTAGCCAAGTAATTTTAACCCTGTTTGCGTAACCTTTGTTTTTAGCAGCACATTTACAGAAATGTCAATTAATGTGTATTGTCCATAAAAAAACAAAAACAAAAACATACTATAAAATAAAATAAAATAAAAACCTTTGTTTCCACAGAAAATCTGGAGATCTGTTGATGAGGAAGATTATAAGAATGTCTGACATTCTGAAGGGGAAAAAAAGGAAGAAAGAGAAGAACCTTAACACAGTCTGCCTAACAAATAACACTACCAAGTCTGTGGATGCTCATGGTTTCTGTTTTGGTCCGGTTGTCTACGTGAGTGTGGTGATTCATCAGACCCTGGCACAATGGCAGCATTTTAAAACAAATTTATTTCAAAGGGAAACTGCTAAGTTTTACCGCAAATCTCTCAATAAAAAGTGACCTTTTTAGCAACATGTGGTAAGCACACTTGACAAAAAAAAGGCATTGGAGCTTTTTTTTTTTTTTTTTTCTGGTGAAGCGATGATTACATGAGTAACATTTCCCAATCTGTCTGTCTCACCCTCATGCATCCGGCCTGCTCGCCTCCACAACAGGAATATTAAATTCAATATTCCGACCAGATGCACAAACCTGCCGTTATTCCCTCTTCTGAATGATTCAGGAGAAAGACTGAGAGGCATTGTGAGAGAATATGTATTTATATTTATGTATGTTGTGCACACATGTGGATGTGGTGCACCGCCCCAGAAGTGCTGTTTCTAGTTGTAGTTGTAGTTCTAGTTGAAGGCCTCTGCAGCATTTAAACCACATGTTTTACATAACTGCTGCTCTAGTTTTACATGAATAAAATGTGTGTCCGTGTGTTTGCTTGCTTGAGCGCAGAGGCCCAATCCATGCTGCAGAGTGTTATGGTAATAAAATCATCACACAACATCTCTGACATCTAAGCAGAAACTAAAAAAAAAATAAGAAGATGCGAGCAGGAAGTGTCCTGAGGGAAACGTGTGGTTAAGGTTTGAAGTCAGAGTGATTATTCTCAATATGATGGCAGGTTTATTTCCAAACTAATTTCCAAGCATCGCCCCTTGAATCAAGCGCCGATGTCTGCAGCTGACACGCAAGAAACATGCCTCCAGCAGACACAGGAGTTGATTTGTGGGGGCTAAATCTTCGAATTTTACCGCGTCAAAAGCGTTTCCATAAATATACCAGCAGGAGCGAGAACTGGATGTTAGGTAGCATTAAAACCACTGACAAGTGAGAAGAATAGCATTAATTATGTTGTTAAATTGCAATGTTCTGTCCAGTGAATTTTATTCAAAACTAGCGTGCAAGCACCAAGGGAATGACAATGTACATTTTTTTTTTTTTTTTTAATATTGCAGTTTAGTTTTATTCACCTCGGTAATGAGTAGCTGACTTGCAATTCCACCTTTTATTTTTTAGAGATTTTATCAAAAAAAAAAGATTTGAAAATATGAACGTTTTAAATTAAAATGATGAAAGAAAGAAATAGAAAAATCCGTGAGAGACCGTCTAAGGTGTGCATGGGCTTAGATAAATAAAGCACAAAAACAGAGCAACTATTTTAACAATGAATTTATATGAATTTATTGTCCAGCTCCAGCTATTGAACAGCTTTATGCAAGATCAGAACCAAAACCAACTGATTCTTACAGTAATTTAAAATATCTTGATGCCCCCTGAACATTTTCAAGTTTTTCCACACTACAGAGACAAATTTTATCTGTCTACCTGTGCGACAAATTGGCCAGTATCATGCTTTATAAGCAGCATCATGCTTTCTTCTTCTGTGGGACAGAGACCGTAGAAGAGGTGGTCTTGTAGTTTTTATGTGCCATTATCATCACTTTTAATTTGTATAGCCTTACAAGGACAGTAATCCTAATTCAAAGACTTAGATGCAGTTAAATAAATAGACAGTTGCAGATTAGTATTCTTATGAGGAAAATAGAATAGCTTATTTTAATGTTGAATATAGCTAGTGTTTTTGTGATATGTTGACGTTTCACTTATTTTGCATTGATTTTCCCCGTCTACATCTTGCATTAAAACTTGCCTCCAGCAGTTGCCGAATTAGAACAAGTTTATCTGTAATCTAATGGGATTGGCTAAAGACACTGTGAGAAAAAGCGTGGAAGGAAAGGAGGACAGGTCACGAAGAAGAGAGTAAACGGTGACATTTCGTCATAAACTAAGAGCTGGAATGTGCTGCAGTTTGGCAGATTAATAGTCTATGGTGGTGAACGAGACCTCAGGGTAGAACTTTCCTTCTCCTCTGAGACCACTAAGACAACGGCAGCAAATAACAAACGAGGAATGATGTGTACTCATAATGCATTATTTCTGCATGGGTGTAAGAGTGGAAAAGTCAATGCAGTGACAGCTAAAATGACTGGAAACAAACTGTACCTCAAAAACAAATTGGCAAGCTGTGACGAAAGTGCAGTAGACTGTTTGCCGAGCTAAAATGAATGATTCTGGTGTAAAAAGTACTCTGATGAATTATCTCTTTTTATGCCGTGCGAATTTTTCATGCAAACCAGTGGAGTAGCTACAAAAGTTGCTTTGCTTTGAAAATCTGTCACAGATTACTGATAGCCTTTGAAAGGGAGGAAACTACTGAGAGAAACTTTTTACATTGCGTTGCTTTAATATTCCGCATCTATTATGTGCTTAAAATTAATCTAAAAATATATCTATAAATATCCAGATCCACTTAACTACATTCTGCTAATATATGACAATGCAAAAGAGTCATTATATGTCTACTGCGGTAAACATAACCAGATATATTGCTAAAACCTGCATACTTACATATTCTGTATAGAGCATAAAAGTTAGACTAAAATGATTGGTTTTATATTTGATAACTGGGAATAATTATAGATTACTTTTAAGCAATATTTTAACAATTCCTTCAAATTCAGAAGCTTACATCCATTTGCTTAGTTTTTGTTAGAATTTGTCTTTTTGTATGATTTTGGTCAAACATACTGGGTTTCCTTCCACAAACTTCTCACAATCGTTTGCTTTGCTGAAGCAGATTTGTGGGTCTCCTTGCTCAGCTCTGACTAAACGTTTCTAAGAGATCAGAGATTTTTGATGCTCACTCCAAAACACTGACTTTGTACCTAAGCCACTTTATACCACTTGTTAGTTAGCTGCCATATCTTTCTGATCTTTTAAGATGTTTGTCCTGTTGTTCCTTTCTAATAACGCCGTCTATTTTGTATAACACATTAGTCCCTCCTGCAGCAAAATACCAACACATGATGCAGCCATGTGCTGCATTATGTCCCTCCAACTGTACCAAAGCCCCTCCCACCAAACTTTCAGACCCAGATTTAAGAACAGTCGGTAAAACTTAGGCTTTGGTCAACTATAATCTGACTCTTTATGTTGCTTTTGTTGTCTTTCACTGATGTTAAAATTTGTTTCACAGTCCAAAACACTTAAATGTGAATAAAAGGCTAAAATAGAAGAAATCTGTAAGGGTGTAAATACTTGTTGCTTTGTCTGCATTGGCTTTAAAACATGTTAAAGGACATGGCTACCCATGTCAAGATAAAAAAAACAACACACATTTGAAATCAGCTTATAATTCTGTTTTTATTTATACAAAACTAAATCTGCTGCTTTTAAAAACTGGTCTTATTTTTGAGATGGGCAGGTTGCCAAATATTTAATTTTTATGTGTAAATTAACTATAGTGATAGCCTTTTTATCCTTCGTGAGCATCATTGTCGGTGAAATTAAATGCAGTTTATCTGATTTTGTCAATTCTAATAATTAGAACAGCAGCAGCACTCTGTAATTATTTTCTGCGTAACTGTTTGTCAAAGTCTTTTCTGGTTTCATGCATATAATTTCTAGTTGCTGCTGAGCTCTGGGTGTATTTCAGAACTTTAAAAGCTTCAGTCAGAAACATTAATACATTTCATTACTATAAACTTTTTTATCATGCTCAACAAAAAGAGCAGTTATTACAACAAATCTTTGTGTCTGCAGGTTAGAGTCACTGATTGCTTTGCCATATGCGTGCTGCTGCATGTGCGTTCTGCGTGAGTAACACTGTAGTATAGATGATATATTGGCGTCCATCCATGGCTACGAGCTGCTGCGAGATTGTGTGTGAAACAGAGGCCTTGTGTATCACTGTGTGTGCCTGTTTAAAGCCACGGCTTTTACATACTGGCTGCAAGACAAAAATAACAACCCTGAAGGTAGAAGCAGACAAATCTAATTTCACAACACAGAGGGAAAGCAATCACCTACTCATTTAAAACTGAACATAGGTACTCTTTCTTCAGCCCCGTCATTTCACATACATTCACTGTAAAAAAAAAAAAAAACTGGACTGATGAAAGCTGTGGAAAGTTTAGGAAATGGTGAGTTTTTTTAATAAAGTGTCAGCACAGTGGAACGTTACCACTGTGTTTTCGCCCTGCTCTTATCCCCGTTTCTTAAAAGAAAATGGACCAGTATCAATCATGAAGTCATGTATTACGTTATGTTTAATTCAGATCAACACTTCTTAGGTAAACATCATGATAAACTCCTTAAATATAAACCGTAGGACTGTTCCATCCATTAACAGGAGAAAAAGAAGAGCTTTGTGCTCTAAGGTTGAACAGTAATCAAGAAAATTATAGGTGCCCCTCCACTGCTGTAGCTTTTTCCAGGAAGCAGTGTCGTTTTCTGGGCCATTTTTTTTCAAACCCCTGTTGTTTCCACTGCAGGAACCAGTGTCATGCTCAGTTATGTGTGTGAGTCAAAAGCATGAAATGCTCTGAGAAACTAAGGTAAAAGTTTGAATGGTTGACTGTTTGCAGGCCTCGAGTTGCACCGAGTGTGGACAACCAAAACTCTGGAAGAGTGAGTGGAGTTAATGACACTTCAGTGCATTTTAGAGGCTGGCATGATTATGTTTAGAGGCTTACTTGACGGTTGCATCTCGTAATGTTCAGGATTAGAGGACTAATAAGACTCAATACAGCGACATAAAATAAACTCTGGTTTAACAGAAAGAAACCTTCAGCAGAAGCTGGCGAGCGTTCGTCTGCCACAATCGACGAAGAAACAGACGAACCGATGCAGGATTATTTTTGATGGTCATGAAAGTAAACGGAAAAAAGTAAAAAAAAAAAAAAAAACTGGACTAGTCTATTTTGGAGTGTCGGAAACACTCCAAAATAGAGTGTTTCCGATTAAACATGGAGCTAGAAGAGATAAAATGGTTGCTGAAACAGTTCAGGATCTTGACTTTGTCCTAAATAATAATAGACATGAGATATTTTACATACATAAAAACCCTCCCAAGACTTCTTGGGATAATTTAGATTTCAGAGATGACAGACAAGTAACATTCTGATTTGGCTTTCTTTATGAGAGAAGAATGCTTGTTTCAGTCATGTAAAATCAAATCAGTCTGAGGTAGAACCTGTCATCTCCGTCTTTGTCCAGGCTGAATTTTTCCCAAACGACATCTGGCAGCTCAGAGGAGAGCCAGGCGTTTTCACAGCTCTTTACTCTATACATCTGTCAAGGAGCAAGATTGTCGAGGAGTTGAGTGAAACTCTTAAAAAAAAAAGACTAATTTTGCCACCAAATCAGATGATGATCCAGACCCCATTGAGGGAAAAATAATGTTTGTGAATGGTCCCAAAGTGAAGGGAAGTGAAGGCTAACTGTTCTAGAGACTGGTTTCAGTCAGGAAGAGGAAGTTCTGATCCGTAAAATTTTGAGAAAAGACTTGGGTTTCTAGAAAAGAACTGAACATCGGTGACAAATGAAACAAAGGAGCCGGAGGATGACTGTGGAGCAAGTGAATATTCCAGTAAAGCTCTGCCACAAGGAGGCTTTACTCTACACACTGGCTGTTCATTAGACGTAGATTGGTCGTCAAACAGTTTCTTCTATCTTTACCAGACTAATGATGGAAACGCAGTCAGGTGTGAGAGTTGCAGAGAGTCTACCGCCCCCATTGGAGAACTATTTCTATTCAGGAAAGAGCCTCTTTCTCTCACAAATATATACACAGTTGGGGTCTTCTAAAGCAGTGTTTCCCAACCCTGGTCCTCGAGGCACACTGCCCTGCATGTTTTAGGTGTTTCCTTGATTCAGCACAGGTGATTTCAATTAGCAGGCGTTTCCTGAACTTCAGTCAGCTGAATGAGGCGCATTAAAGCAGGAAAATTTCTAAAACATGCAGGGCAGTGTGCCTTGAGGACCAGGGTTGGGAAACACTGTTCTAAAGCATAATTTCAAAATTAAATATACAATAAGAAATAATGTTGAATCAAGACTTTTGTAGCAAATATAAATTAGGAACACACTGAAGATCCTAAAACAGTCAAATTCAAGACCATCAAAGAAACCGTGGATTTGTAAAAGATTCTTTTGAAGGGAAACATCAATAAACAACTGATGTACATTTGGTGTGGCACTGTAGCTATAAATTCAAACTTAATTAAGCCACAAACCGTTTCCTCCTGTTTATTTTTTGCTGATTAGAGACTCTTGATAATTGCTGATGAGACCAATTTGCATAAATATGATAAGACTTGATTTTCAACTCATCGTCTCACTGTTGTAAGAAAATATACAGTATTGACTTATTTTCTGCATATAAAACAAGTCAAATTTGTTTCATTTCAGGCATTGAAAGTTAAAGAAAAATCTAAAGGTGTAATATGAAACTTTAAATATATAAAAATGACAAAAGAGAGGACAAGAAGAGAGCCAAGAACAGAAGGCAAAAGAGAGAAATAAACTCTACAACAAACAATTTAATAGAAACAATTATTAAAAATACTGAATTAAAATTCAGAGGTAGGCACAGTGATAGAAGGTGACAGGGTGCACCAAGAGAAATGCTTCCAGTGAAAGAAACACAGACAGATGATGAAAGAGAGAGACAGAGAGAATCATAGTTTCCATTTTCCAATGCGTCACATGAAAACAGTCTATTCATTAAAGCATCAAAACTAACACGCGAGGGTCTGACCACTTCAAAGCGTGGGACGAATATAAACAGAAATATTCAGAAGAAGAGGGGGAGGAATGACAAAGATGGCCTCTGTTTCCTTTGCCAGCATCAAACATCGGTGTTTAGGTAACGTAACGGGTGCATAAATGGCCATGCTTATGAAGTCAAGACTGCTTTCAGAGGATATATACACTAGCAAGGACGTGGCTAGAAATAGCTACGCTGCTGGAATATATTTTTTAACTAACATGTTCACAATAATAGTGAATAATTTAAAGGTGTGTAGCCTAGTTATACCACTCTAAAGTAGGTAAGGGCCCCTGAGTTTGTTAAACCCGTTAACTTACAAATAATAACTAACACACTCGTGTTTAAACCTATGCTGGGTTTCACTCACCTTAGAGTAAAAATATACCAGTACTTTTCTATTCTCCTCACCAAATATTGTAACTTTGAGCAAGAATAACAAACTCCAAATGCTATTCTTTAAAAACCTAAACACACACACACCTGTATGAGATTTGAACCTTTGAACGTATATTAAACACGATTACAAATTCACAAAAATGCAAAATGTTTCAGTCTTTTGGATTCACAAAACCTATGTAAGTTAATGTGGGCCTACACTTCAATGTCCACCTAAGCCGGCAATAATTAACTAAAATATAGTCCCCAAAAAATCCCCATTGTAGGTCTGATGTGCTGATGAAGCGTGGAATTGTGGTACCTTACTCCAAGGGACAATCTTGAACCTTCTTGGAATTTCACCTGTCCTTTGTCCCAGTTGGCATGATGTCTTCAGCTCCTTCGGTCCACAGGATTCAGGAAACAGCAGGAAAGTCCAACGCAGACACGGTCCTCCAGCACAATCACAGAAACTATCAGTGTAAGCTTATCTCTCTGCACTAGGCTCAATTCTGGAACGCTCCCACGACGGAAACATCAGTCAAGTCTTCTGTTAGCCGAGTTAGCTCGCAGTATTCAATGTCCGTTCACTGTGCTAATGAATGCTAATGCGTTAGCGAGCATTACTTATGACTTTCCACCTACTCTACAGTGAATTCCGGTCTGAAATGATCGCAGTAGCTGCAAACAAGAGTGTAGAGTCGATATCTATTAACAGACTGTCGAGTTGAAAGCCTAAATATCTGCAAAAACACTCGTTTCTTAATAACTCCGTCACGTTTTTTCAGCGTGGTTCCTCTCTTAACCTTCTCATTTCTATATACTGCACGGTACTTCCTGTCTCTCCACTCTACTCTCCTATGCCTTCCTGACCCTCAGCCAACCACGGACCAGTAAAGTTGCTTTGCTCTACCTCATTTCCTCTTACAAACACGAGCCCTTCAAAATAAAATATGTTGAAGGTTACTTTTCTATAAAATGGTTTTAACTACATTTTTCCAAATTCTTTTAACTTATTATACCATATTACTTCTAGTACCTGTAAGTACAACTTTTTGTTAACACTTATTTATAACAATTTTAACATATTTAAACAAACATGTTTAACATATTCTAAATTATTATTCCTTCCATGAACTTAACTCAAAATAAAATACCTTTATTTTGGACTAGGTTACAGGTGCTTAACAGTATTCCTATTGAAAATAACCCATTTCTAAAAGGTCATTTGAAGATTTGTTGGTAATTCAAGTTCTACTAACCATTGAGAGTCATGCAAATGTCTGTATTTTGATGTCCTATTTTCATTTTTGACTTTTGGAAATGCCATAGAATACCTGTAAACCTGCAAAGTTCATTTCTCAGTTATCTGGGACATGACGACCCTAAGTGCTTCAGTAGGAGACGATTGGATTTTTTATTTTGTCTTCAACAAATGAGAGAAGAAGTTTGGTTGCCTTTTAAGCAGTCAAGACGATAAAGCTGATCATTCATTCTAACTGCTTACATCTTTGTCATAAATAAAAAGTTTTAAGAATGAGAGCAAAGTAACAAAGTTCCACAAAATATATAAAATGTTGAAATAAAATGCTAAATTCTGTCAAGCTAATAAAAATAGGGATTTCTACCCAAACAAGTCCTTCAGCCCAGGGTTTTGCATGTCTTCCCCATGCGTTCATGGCTTCTTTCCAGGTACTCCAGCTTCCTCCCACAGTCTCAAAATACGACTGCTAACTGGGATGAGTGCTTCGGTCTGTGGACTGGCAACCTGTTTTGGGTGTACCCAAATGACCACTGGAGGTAGGCACAAGACATCCGTCTGTCCATCAGTTGCAATAATAAGCAAGATTGTGCCCAGGAAGGAAACCAAGTGTTGCTCTCCTGAATAATGTCAGTGAAAACATGGAAAAAGCTGCAGTTATGAGAATGGTTTGACTGTTGATATGTCAATACAGTTTTTGCATTAATTTGTCAGGAGGAAAGAAAACAATTCAGTATATCATTTTTTTTTATAAAATGGTAAATGAAAACCCTGATTTTTAAAAAAATATATATATTTAATGCATATCTGTCAGAGGTGTGAATGCATTTTAATTTAACTTAAGATTAGATCAAAATTAGGTGTTTGACTGTCTGGCAAATCTACAGCAGCAGATTACTTTTGTCCTGCACTGAGTATAATCTGTAAATAATTTCAGACTCTCAGACACCATTAGTGTAAAGCAAACCTGTGTACAGTTGAAAACTGCTATTTTTAAAATACTTTTTATGCATATTTGCAATTATTTTGTTGCTGTTTTGTTTGTATTACACACAGAAAAAGCCTCTTGGTTTGGTTTACAAATGGATTTTTCTTTGTTTCAACTGTTACCCTGATAGAGGGCAGTCTTTTTCCAGTCTTCAATAGCAACCATTGGAGTTACTACAGTGATGCAAAAGAAAAATATTCCTGTGGTCTCATAGTATCAGCTTCACACTTTGAAAAACTCTCCATGAGAAAAATCAAACAGTAGAATAAGACACTAATTCAACTTTTACAAAGTAAATTCTCAAATAATCTGATCAGTTTTTAACATTGACTACAACAATGAATCAAAGAGGTGAGTCTAGTTTGAATCTGTAGTGCTAGTCCAAATAGATTTTTTTTTCTTTCTAAGACTAATTTGAATGATTTGTAGAGGAAAAGCAGAAATAATAAAGTTGGCATAATTTTTGTGTAAGAGAATGACTTTCTTCCCTCTTTATTAGTTTTTGGCAAACCCCAAACTCCACAGTTTGGGAACTTGCTGCAGGCCCTCTGACAACATAATGCTATGATTTATTCACTGTGGTTTAGAACTACACTGACACATATTTTGGCCTGTATTATTCAATCTCTGCCCAGGGGCCTCTAAACAGCAGTGGTCTAAACTTGCTAGCTGCCCGGGGTAAAACGCCCTGGGGGTCGCGAGGCAGTTTTCGCCATTGCTCTGTTGAGTAATCTTTGACGTTAGGATTGTGTATGTGATGAATTTTCCAATCACTCTATTATTCACCTTCTCCATCCTTTTTTTTTAATGCTTCCCTCCATTTTCTGCCTTTTTTTAAAAAACTTTTTGTCTCATTCCCAGTCACTCTAACCCCACAGTGCCCCACCAACATGCTGTTAACCTCCCAGTATAAAAGAACAGCTCCTTTTACTCTGTGTGAGATTACATGGCCTTGCAAGACAGGTTACACACCTTCATCTTCTCACGCCTCAAACAGTGCTACAGCCTCTTCACCTGCTTCTGCCAAAAATCCATTAATTTACTAAATACCGTAGAGAACTACACTGTCACTGTTGTCTTAGCCTCATGTCCCATCTTTTCCTGGGAAATGATTGTGAATAAATTTATTGATTCTACTGCTGATCTTCAATGCTTGGCACATTTTTTAAAAATCTACTATAATTATATTTTTACATATATAATACCACAAATATAGTACTAAGATGGACATTGTTGGTAAAATATGTTAGTTATTATTTATTATAATTACACATTTACTCATCCCTATGGGGATTTTATTGTAACCCTATGGATTACAATAAAATCCCCCCCAAAAAAGAGAAATAAAAATCAACTGGGCACACACATCGTTCAACCAGACATAAACTTATACACATATTTTCTTTTCAAACTCCTCTGAACTTTATTTCACACTCCAGGTTACAACAAAACACACTACAAACCATCTTTACAGTGAAACACTTAACTGTTTTTTTATTATTATTATTATTCATGTGTCTCCCTTTTGCCACACACCAGACCTGAATAAATGAGTGATTAACAGGCTTGTGAGGCACTTGATGGAATGCTGGAGCTAATGTTATCATTGGAATCAGGTGTGCTGAAGCAGAGACATCAAAAACATGAAGGATAGTGGTCCTGAAACCAGGGTTAACCCCCCCCCACTGTGTTAAAACCTATTGTTTGTTAAATCTTTGAGAAAAAAGTAATTAAAACTGAACCTGTGTTTCTTTCTGACAGTGTTACAAACTGCCAAATAGGTTATCTAATTCTGAACTTTTAGATAACTTGGCTGAACCCCTCAACTAGGAGGATTCAAATATTCATTTTAAATGTCAGGGTATGAGCAAATCAAAGTCGGATTGTACAGTACATGTTGTATATGGATGTGTATACAACAATATGTAAAGTATACACGAACACACATGCAAACAATTGCTCTTTTTCCATTAACTATTGTTTTCCTGCCTACAACATGCACATGTCCAGATGCCCCCTGTAACCAGAAAACGGGCCAACCAAAACAAGCGAAAGAAACAAAAACAAATATGCTTAAACAAAAATGAAACATTTTATCATGCTTTAAGCATAGTTCACTCATATAAACACATAGATATATTCAGAAACATTTTGTCTCTGTGAAACAATGCAACGATTATCGGATTATCGTTTCATCTTTTGTTGTGGTGGATCTGGACTGCTGATTTAAAATTCTAAACAGATTCCATAAAAGGATTCTTTGAAGTCTTCTTCTCTTCGTTTCTCTCTCCCTTCTTGTCTCATTTTTTTTTATCTTTGCATGTTGCTCGATCTGTCTTGAGTTGTTTGTTATGGACTAAGGCTTCTCGCCAGTGAGCTGCTGATGTTGGTCTCCAAACAATCAAGTTTTTCAGTTTTGATCTTGTGAAAATATATTTGCTTCTTTACCTTCAGTAGGTCAAAGATCAAATTGGATCTTTTTGATTCTCGTTTTTTTTTTATTTCCCCCCTTTCCACTCTAGAATCGCTGCTTTTTCTTCTTCATGCATTTCTGCCTCCCTTGTTTTCAGCTCACATATGTTATGGTAATAACACTAATTGAGCATTTTTAAACATCCCTTAACCTAATCCATGTTCCTATGATGACATAATTAAATTCCACTGTCAGATTACCAAACAGATTTATCTGGGAAGGAGACACGTAAACACAAAAGCACATATCTGCTCAGTCACTTGTCCGACTGGCATGTTCCTCCAACTGAAGTAAATAACGAGGAACACCAACGTGGTCTTGGTTGGTGATTGCGTGTGGGGGTGTGCGGGCGTGTGGGGGTGTGGGGGTGTGTGCGTGTGTGTGTGTGTGTGAGGGAACACCAGCGTTGATGGTTGATGAAGAAAAGATGTAACTATTAAAGTCATTAAAAGGATGATTCAACGTCACGCTTTGCTTAGACACAGACATGGGGACCATACAGACACACATGAGCAGATGTTTTGCTTGAAATCCCACGGAGGGAAATAAGTTTAAATTCTTTAATCCCTATGGGAAGTTCTTTGCCTCTGAAAATGATCTGGTCACCCTTTGTGAAAGCTCAGGACTTTATATGTGAGGTGAGGGCTGGTAGAACATGGACTGGAAAACTGTGCATCATTGTGTCTGAGCCCATAAACATGTGTTTGTATTAGCACAGAGAGTAATCAACAAACAATTTCTGTCCAGTAAAAACTTCTCGCAAATCCTTGGAAATAAGAAAGCCAGTTTTTCCATTACTAATTGGTTTGTTGTTGCTGTTGATTGTTTATTTGCTTTGTTTTGTTTTGATTTTTATCTTGTTGCATAGAATTCTAATTTGAATCCTAGTAAACAAGAATTAAATTGTGGGATCTCCAGCTCCAGACTTCACCACACACTGTCATGTGTGGTGATTGAATTGTTATCGAGTTCTGGAGAGATCCAATGTCTAAATTAGTCCATAGAAAATAAAAGGAAAATAAATGAGGTTTTGTAATGACAAAACATAAATAAGAAAAAAGTCTTGTGTGAATAGCTCAATGCCCTCTGTAAAAACATTTCTAGCCTGGCAATTCCAACTTCTCAAGAACCAAAAATACTTTAATGTGCATTAGTACACACAATGGAAACCATCTTGTCACTACCGCAGACGCTAACATCCAATTTTTTTATTTCTGCTCTTGAGGGTGCAGCCAATCAGCTCAAAGGAAAATAAATGGTGCTCTTGGATTGGCTGCTTTGAAAATACCACCATATAGTGTGTCAAGTGTTGAACTTAGGTATTTCACCTTCCCAAGTTGCATTTTCTCTTTGGAGTATTTTTTTAATATTTTTGACTTGCTCCATTAAAGTAGATAAGCTACCCACGAATAATTTGGGAGTAAATTCTCTAGAAATATCCAAGATTAGGTGATTAGGTGCAAATACTGAATCGTGGACATCATTTCCTTCCATTGACGCATTGTATCCATTGTTGATTGAGAAAGTGAGAGACTCAAGTAGATGTAGGAAAACACAAAGACAAGGTTTGACATGTCTGTTTAGAAATATCAGCTGGGTTAGAGCCTTAACAGAGAAGCCAAACTGTCGTACAACGTCTCAAAATATGCAGGGAAAACGTTCAGAAATTGATCTTTACAAGAATTCAGAAGTCTCAATGCAATTCACATACAGCCTAGAATCAGATAAAAGACTCGACATAACCACAAGTGTGAACATTTTGAAGGACGTAGGCAGTTAAAACAGCATGCAAGTAAATCCTTTCTAGATAAAAAGGCTGTATTTACAATCCATTTCCACTTTCTTCAAAAGCTGTGCAAGAAGACAGACATCTGTTTTGTTGTAAAGTGGGACTGAAAGCATCTGATCACTGTCACTCTGCTGTCAGGAACCAGACACTAGCGCCCTGAATGCTTTTATCAAAAATAAACTTTGAAGTCCTTTTAAGGAGAGAAATACTTCTTCCACCAGTTGCTGTTCATAGTCAGATGATTCCACAGGGAGAAACGGCTGAACCTCCAGAGACTAAAACTGAGGAGAAATGCCCAGTAAAGCTAGAATTGTTTTAGAGACCAAAAATATCTAATAGCTCAGGAGTGTAATGTACACTCACCAGCCGTTTTGTTAGTTTTGCTAGTTTAACAAGGTGTCTGAAATATCTTTTTGAGATTTTGGTCCACATTGACATGATAGCATCACAAAGTTGCTACAGATTTCTTACCTGTGCATCCATCAGACAGAGTGCGAGATCTGGTGACTATGGAAACCACTGGACTCCAGTGAACTTATTGTTGTCTTCAAGAAACCAGGTTGAGTTGATTTGAGCTTTGTGACACTATCACTATCGCAACTATCACACAATTAATTGTGGAGTAACATGGTCAGCGATAGTGCTCAGGTGCTTTTGTGTTCTCTACATTGAATTGTAAATCTGTCATCTGAATGTTGCAGCTCAGTTTGAGGTTCAACCCACATTTTTCAATTACCAATTGTAAGGCTTTGGTTTTCTCTGTGTTGATTTGAGTTTTTCTGTGTGTTTATTTTGGGTTTCCGTGTCTTTTGAGTCTCCGTCTTGTCCTGTCTACCCTTTGATTGTTCCCAGGTGTGTCTTGTTTCGCTATTACCCTCTGTGTATTTAATGCCACCTGTGTTTCTATGTCTTTGTCGGGTCCTTGTCGTGCCAGTCTGTTTAATCTGTTTGCCAGTTGCTACCAGTGTTGAGCCTTAAGCTTTCCTCTCAGCTGTGCTGCCTGGACCTTGGATTGTTTGTGCTGATTTTCATTATTAAACCACCATCATTCATTTGTTTCTTGTTCTTACCTGAGATGAGTGGCACCCACCTGCTTAAAGGTTCAACATGCTGCATGTTCAGAGACACTAGTCTATGTAACTTAGTTGTAAAAGGGGTTATTTTAGCTGCTGTTGCCTTTGTATTATCCCTTTCATGCTTTGTTGCATGCTCGCTGGATTTTTCTCTAGCTCAGATCATTCTCTTTAAAGACACCTTTGTGTGCAGATCCAAGTTAATCAAATACTCATAACTATTATGCGCTGTTCAAAGCCATTTAAACCCCCTTTCTTCACTGTTGCAATGCTTTGTTTAAACTTCAATAAGTTGTTTTCACTATATACAGATCCATGGACCTGTGGATTTGCAGCAATGTTGTTTTCTGATTCATTATTTTTTAACAAGCATTCGTCCCTCTGGCCATCCATTCAGCCGTCCGTCCTTGTGTCTGTCTCCTGCAGTCATTGGGTGAGAGGTGGGGTACAGCCTCGACAAGTTGCCTTTGCGTGGCAGGGTGAACACGTCTGTTGCTTATCAGCAAGTCCACTTCTTATTAGCTGAAAGAGCAAACAGAAAAAGGGTTTTAAAGGGGCTAGTCAACGACCAAACTTAAATCTGATTGAGATTCTGTGGCTGGATCTGACTGAACCGATCATTTATCCTTAAAAACCGTCCAGAGTGACTGAGTTAAACCATTTCAACAAAGATGAAGGAGGCAACATCTTTTTCCCAGCTAATAAATTCAATCATCTTTGAAGCACATTATCTATATCTGATGTTAAAATGTGTTTGAATGTCAGAAACAGTTAAGTTTGAAAAAACAAGTTAAACAGTAGAAGATTTGTGACTAAAGCAAAAAATATTATACAGCATTTATCATAGTAATTCAGTTTGTATTGATTAACACATTTACATTTGTTCATTTGCGCTGAGAGATGGAAATGCTACTTTGTCAGCTGTGCATAACCCCATACAAAGCCTGGTGGAAACACACTAAGTTAAGAGGATTAATTCTTCTCTGAAACCAGATGCCTTGGTTTTTCAAGAGCGGTCACACTTTCTAATCCTACAAACAACGCCTTTTTATACCATCTATTTCATAGCAGTTAGTGGCAGCTTTTCTGAAAGTGGAAGACAAATCTTTCTGTGTTTACATAACTCCTGTTGAACGTGCCATATAAAAGGAACTGCGGTAAAAAAAGTGGGAAAACAGGAGCTTTCAGTTTAGCCCCCTGGAGACAGGCTAGAATCCATTTTCTCTAATTCAGCTTTAAAAGTTCAGTCTGTGAAGCAGCAGTAATGGCAGAGTTTAGTAATGATTCATGTTATAGTAATGATTCGTTCTCATCCCACTGACACACACACAAACATTTATGCTTATCCTTGATAAAATCCCCCAAGCACAAAAACACAAACGCAGAAGTTCATTCATGGGAAGAATAGATGCCTGAAAAGCGTAATTAATGGAGCTCTTTGCAGCACCTTTTAAAATGCACAAACAGACACAGATATTAATACTTTCTGTTTGCTCTGTCTCTGCGCACAGCATATGTTGCTGGTTATCATTCATGTCGACGTTCCTCGCCTGTAATTTGAATGAGTGCGCAGCGTTGAAAGCCTGCTTGGAGTCCGTTGACCTGAAACTTGTTAAATGACAAAGTGGAGCTGGTGAACATAATGACACAGGGACACAAGATAAGCCGAGCCTTTCAAGAGGACTATCAGAATGCTAATCAGCGGCAGAGATTCCTTTATTTACCTGACATCTGTTTGCTCAGGCTTTACTTTCTTCAAAAGTGGCTCTTAGCTTCAGATTATAACAATGGATCATGATAGTCAATGTCACCTAAAGGGTACTTTTTAAAATTAACGTTAATAATCAATTTAAAAATTGTTCACCTTATTAAACTCCTACAAAAACTGTAAAAATTTGAAGAGGAATATTTTTTTAATGGTTGTATTGTGATTTTTCTCCCTCCAAATGTGCTGCTTTACGGGTGACGTTTAGTTTTCTTGTTTTTAACCCTCGTGCGATCTTAACATCGTGTTTACTCCCCTTGTCCTACGGGTTACAAATGACCCGCCTTAACAAAAGCCCCAAAATAAAGCAGCTTTGAAATTTGAAATCCAAAATCTATTTCGCATCATGAAACAATCTATTATTTATCAGTTCAACTCAATTTAATTCATTTTTATCATGTATTTTTTTTGTTACACAACACAAAAAGACAATCAACAGTATTACACTTTTCTTTTTACGACAAAACAATCTTCATAAGTTTTCTTTTAGATAGTAAAGGTTTATTATTGTAATTATATAAATGTGAAGTAATTACTGCTGAATTAACTATACTGAAAGGGAAAAAAGTCAACAATCGGTACTTTTTTTTGTTAACAGTTCATTCTTTTATGCTGTTTAGGATGTAAATTATGAAAATACTTCTCTCATACAACATCCTTCAACATGAAGATATTCAACATAAGAACATCTTCAATATAAGATGTTGACCATAATATGTTGAAAATATTATGTTCAGCATCCTGCAAAATAATTTTGCAGGATGTTACATAATTTTACAGGATTTATGTTTAACTTGCAGATCAAGATGTTCAAAATCTTATGTTTAACATCCTGCAAAATTATATAAGATGTTCAACATCTTGTGTAGGACAGTGTTTAAATGGTTTTATATTTCACGGGTCAGAAATGACCCAGAAGACAATCCTTGTACCTTAGTGGTGTGCCGCCCAAATGGAAACATAAACAAAAACAAAGTATCACTTTTTCTAATGATGGGATCAATTTAGGAAAAATCATAAAATTTCAAATTGGAAAAAGATGGTTTAAGGTATTTTTTCTACAACTAAACATGCTAGTGGGTCACCTTTGACCCGCAAGTCAAAACAAGGGTTAAGAGAACTTTGTACTGTCAAAAATATTCACTATATATTAGATTATTATTATATTACTCAGTAAGTTTAAAGACATCTGCCTTGCTAGATCAAGACTTGCTTGCCTCCCTTATCCTGAATTTCTGAATTCCACTTTACTTCACTATTCCTCTGCAGACTTGGATGGAACATCAGCCTCTGATTGGATTCCTATTTTTTGCATAATAAGCACAGATTCTGAAGTCCCCAACACTTGGATTTCATCTGTTCCCACTCAAAATATTTCTGCCTTTTTAGCTGCCAAATGTTCCAGTGAGTTCACCGGCTTGTCACTAAATTTGTTTATTTGTCCCGCTCTTTCACAAGGACTGCACTTTGGGATTATCGAAGCCTTCAGTGGAACAACTATTTGCTGCAAGTGAACCAACATCACTGAGAGTGGAAATATAAACAAAATACTGCGAAACTGTGTACTATGAAATAGTTAAAAACAATTATCACAACTAAAATTCAATCTATCTTTTGTAATGGATTGATTTTCCGTGTTAATCCATACTAATGTATATGAACGATCCTTCTCTCATGTATCTTATCTGCCAAATTATAAGATCAAGCAATTTCTATTACAAACCCCCCCCACAGAGACGTATGTTTATCTTCAAAATTAACACTAAAAACATTTCTAGCAAATTGAATTGCATTTAATTTGAGCTTATGCATATTAATTTTTCATCTTACAATTTTTTTAACAAAATGTAACAGAAACAAAAATCAAACAACATAGAGCACATTGGTCAACAATTATTCTACACTCTACTTCCATGGAGGAAAACCAAGGTTTCTGATAAAGGAATGAAAAGCTCAAACAACTTGCTAAGATGATTAAAGTTGTAATCTATAACAAAAGGTTAAGACCTCTTAAATGTTTACATAGTGAGCTATGGGACCTGATTTGGTACAATTAGATAGCATTAAAATAAGGGGAGGCGAGAACATCATAGGAGGAATTGTCTTCAACTCTCTCACACCAGAACACATATGATAAAACTTGGAATCGTCCCTCAGTTGTTTCTGTCATAAGGCTGTCGTTTATTCACAAAACTGACTGGATTGCTTAATTTTTTTTCATACTTAATACACAAAATATTAGGCATAAAAGGTGTATTGACAAGAGTTGATACTGTTTCTTTTGAGTACATTAAGTGTCATTAAGACACTCATGCATCTGAGAATATTTAAGAGGTCATATACATGGGAGAGAGAGTTGCTTTTGCTAACTTTAGCTGTTTATGCGTAAATAAAACTTGATCACAACCATGTCTAAATTGTGCTACAGCTTGTTTTGCCCCATCAAACTTTCACAACTGTTATTTATTTACCAAATAAGCCACAGGAGGCCTGAAACAACCAACAGGAATGTTAATGTGCCTTAAAAGTGTAAACATGCAAATTAACACATACTCACACTTCACGCAGTTTGATGGCAGGTTTTATGGAGCTTCAGAAGAACTCCTGAGAGCTAATTAAGTTCTTTTCTGAAACGCCAATGCAATGCTTTACAGTGACAATTATTTGCATTATTTTTGTCCTACAGCATGCAGGTTTAAATTCCAATCCTGCTAAACGCTAAAGAAAAAAAAATATCTATCTATCTATCTATCTATCTATCTATCTATCTATCTATCTATCTATCTATCTATCTATCTATCTATCTATC
>CAEGAE010042292.1:0-15290 GCA_903067095.1 Girardinus metallicus
TCTACCTCCAACACAACATCAGTGATCTTTAATTGCATTTACACATTTTACACCATTTCCAGTTCAATGTCAAAATCGCATTTATAACCTTTTTAGTTTATTTTTGATTCAGCATTCCTTTATAATATTATGATAACCATAACTTATTAGTTACTCCTATTATAATCATAATCTGAGTTATTACAGACGGTCTTCTGAAAAGAAACCAAAAATAATCCATTATTCTAATTATTCGATACCAAAGTTACAGTTGCTTGTTTTACCTGTAAACATTCCCACAAGTGTAAGTGTAAGTGTAAGTATTCTTACAAGTAAACCAATATTAACATATGTATTTTACTTTGGGTCTTATCCAATTCCTCAAAATGTTTAGACTTCATTCTTTAAAACTTTTATGCCTTGAAATAAGGAATAGTATCAACTGCAAGCTGGAAACTTACTTCCTCCTTTTCCAGGAATCCTGCTGTTCCTGTTTCATGACTCTCTTTCTGCCTGACTATGATTTCTTATGATTAGATGGAAAAAAGAAGCAGAATTAAAGCAAAGTTTGCAGGAGACAAAAACAACACACACAACCAGATTGATTTTATTGAAGTTTGAGTCTATTGTTGGGTCTAGATGATACTTGTGTGATTAATTTTAAAGGTATCTTCATTTATTGCTACTGTTAAACTAAAATCTCCAGCATGGGGAAGCGGGATGATCTGGGGTTTTCTTGACAACATATATGTCGCAATAGACACGTATCAATATCAATAGATGATACGTCTCATAGAATTTTCAATAAATTCACTGAACTCCTGAACTGCACAGCATTCTGGGACTTGTAGGCAGAGAAAAGGCTGTAGCTACTCAAACTCTCACGGCGAGCTAAGCAAGTTCAGTGGCATCCACTAACTCACTCGCCCTTTGGTTACTTAGCAACAACATGTTGAGTAATCGCTCAGCAGCAGTTTCAGGTTTCGCCGCCATGCCTTATAACTGATTTAAAAAAAAACAATGGCGTGGAGGGAGAGGAGAAAATAAAAACAACTTAAAACAGAAATGGTCACATCACCAGTTTGGCAGTATTTTGTATATTTAAAACAAAAAACTAATCAATAATTATCAAGCTCGACCGATATGAAATATCATGACAGGTTTTTCAGTCACATCACCAGCCCTGTTTTTGATGTTGATGCGTATGTTCAGTATTTTCTTCTACTTGCTTTCAGCTGTATTTTGGGGCGACATCGCCTTGGATGAGGAGGACCTGCAGATGTTCCATATCGACAGAACGATAGACCTCAAACAACACACACATGTGCGTTCACACTCCCGACAGGGACACACTTCAGGTGAGTGTCTTCTTCAAAGCTGACTCACACTCTGTTCAGCAGCTGTCATATAGAAGCATAAAACTAGACAAATATAAGATTATGTTATGCATGAGTCTCTATGTTTTTGATTTTTTTTGCATATCTTCTGTAATCAGGAGGCCTTGGGGAACATGAAGATGTGAAGAGAGGATCATTATACCTTCTGCTGGAGAGAATACGCAGATTTGGCTTTGGTGTGCAACCTGAATTTCACCCTTACATTGACTCTTACTTTAGAGAGGGATACATTTAGTTCTCTTTTGTGCCTTTAACAAGTTAGTATCCATAAGACTGGAAGCTGTCTGACATGTTTTTCATTGTAAATGATAAACCAGATTTGGATGGGCAGCAACATTTGTTCTAACATCATAAGTAATGCCTGTCCTGTCAGTTCCTTCAGACTAGTCAGCACCAATTAGCAAACACCTTGTAAAACTGCCCAACTTCTGAGATCATTATAGGAGCTACTTCTCTATGAAATACTGGTAAAAGCATTGTTAAAAGGTTAATAGAGGAGACGTGTTGTGATGACTTCCTGGAGGCGGAGTTTCAGAAAGAGCAAGGCCTTAAATTACAAAGTCAATTTTCTTTTAAGTCATATTTGATATATGAAGTATTTATGTAACTAGAAGTGACATAGTTACTTGATTGTGCTCCAAAATGTGACTGTATGTCTGGAAAATACACAATACTGCGCCTTTAAGGATTTATTAAAAACATGCTCATTCTTATCATGTCCTCAAGGAAAAACTCTAGAACTGTAATATTTAATAATATGTAATAATAATATAATAGCTTTTCTCGCTTTACTCTATATTAGACTACGTCCCGAAGAATGAAAGCAAGGGAGCTGCCAGTTCAAAAAGCCAAACCTGGAAAGGCGGGAGTCCTAGCGAAGCGGCGAAGAGCCGTGTTCCTCGAGCGGCCACATCCCGAGCTGAAAGGATCTGGCCCGGGGGAGTCATCCCCTACGTCATCGGAGGAAACTTCACTGGTAACTCCGCTCAGCCGCTCAACTCTCACCACGCAGCCACGTTAATGCACACTTAATTGTGTAAAGGTAGAATGTAAAATATGTGTGTTTTAGGTAGTCAGAGGGCCATGTTCAAGCAGGCCATGCGTCACTGGGAGAAACAGACGTGTGTAACTTTCATTGAAAAGACGGATGAGGAAAGCTACATTGTCTTCACCTACAGACCCTGCGGGTAAGACTGGAAGTCTTTGTATGTCTTGGATTGTGTGCGTGGCTCTGTGTGTGTGGGGGGGGGTGTGCATGTGTGTGGGGGTGTACCTAGGGTTCGCTAGTGACCTTGTCACAGTGAGAGACGATATGGTCACTCAACAATGGCTTTGCTTTCCTTCCTGTCCTGCTCCTGTTTCCCCATCCCACCAATCACAGGGCTCGGCTTTAGGTGTTTGTATGTTTGGGCAGTTCTTTTGTTCCGACTCGGCAGAAGTGCATTGTTCTGTCGAGTGGCAGCACGGTGGGGTCAGAGTGTGTTTAGACAGCAGTGACACTTCACTCGCTGGATGTTGTGAGTCGTGATTTTTTACAGTGACTGAGGATATTAGGGTTTATTGTATCAAAAAAAGGAAAATGGTGAGCAGACAGCTGGAAAGCAGGACATCCATCTCTGTGTATCATATGATTAGGAAGTTTTGATGTTTGTGAGAGAACTACCAAAGCCTCATCCTAATTCTTATGGTTTAAATTTTAATGTATTTAGTTCCTCTGGTAAATATTGTGTATCTGTTTTTCTACATTATCTATTTGTGCTTGTGTTGCAACCTGGCTCCTGATCCTCACCATGCAATCAGCTCACTGGATAACTTTAATCAGATTTGTTGGCCTGGCACCGATGACCATAATAATCAGGAAAAAAATGAATTAGGTTCTCTGTTCAGTCTTACAAGTGATTATTCATGTAAGCTTAGAAAAGTGCAGTTTTATGGTACTAATATGATTAAATATGAGCTTTCCAGTATGTTTATGAGTTACTGTTGACTAACTGTATTTTATCCCCCCAAACTCCTCACTAATAAACCTGTATTTAAATGCCTCCCTGCTGTGAACTTCATACCAATCCATCACAGGTGTTGTTCCTACGTGGGTCGCCGTGGCAACGGACCCCAGGCCATCTCCATAGGGAAGAACTGCGACAAGTTCGGCATTGTGGTGCACGAGCTGGGCCACGTCATTGGCTTCTGGCATGAACACACTCGGCCCGACCGTGACGATCATGTGACCATAATCCGGGATAACATCCAGCCGGGTGAGACTCATTACCGCAGAGACACTAACGTCTCAGGGCCGCTCAGAGTGCCGCCTATTTATAGGCAACCCCAGCGGTCACAGGAGGCAGGCACAGCTTGCCTCAGGTTCGTGCTCATGCCTGGGTTGCAGCAGGAAGTGTGAATGGATCTCCTAATGACTGTGAAGTCCCCGAGACGACCGTCTGTCACATTTCCACAAACACACCTCTGCTCTGTCACACAGTCAGACAGCATCAAATTACTGGGCAGCAGATTTATTTAGAAGCATCACCACTTCTCATCCCGCCTCCCCTCCCACCACCATCCACCCTTCTCATGCTCTGTGTTCCTCACCTACACATAATACTGATGCAGCTTCTCTGCAGGGTTTAGTTTACTGTTTATCATTAGGAATGCACCAATAAATCGACCAGCTTAAAAGTTGGCCCCAATTTCCCTAATTTTGGGAGATTGGTGATCGCCCAGTACTTCTTATCCACCGACCTCATTCATCTATCAAAGGTCTAAAAATCAGTTGGCTTGTGCATTCTTAAGCCAATTGTCCTCTCTTGCTTTGCTGTGAGAGAGGTTTGACCGACTGGTCATGTCTGCACATTTGCAGTTAACAATAGTCACCCCACTGTTTCCAACTCACAGACTTTCTTACCATATTTAGCAACATTTCAGACAAAACAAAGTCAGAATCGGCCAAAATCAGAATCGGCAGGTCAGGCCAGAAAACTGCAATTGGTGCACTCCGGTTTATCAGCCTCTGACAGACAAGCATTTGTTGACAATCAAATGATTTAATTCTGTTTTCCAGAATTAAATCCAAACAGAAACAGCACAAATGCAAAGTCGACAATTTATTTTAACAGAATAATTATTTGCAGATGTCAGTTGTACCTCAACGAAAGCAACATGGAGTTGTATATACGCTGAAAAAAATGTTTCTTTGAACAAACTTAAACTACTCTAATTTGTTACAGCCAATTTTATTAGTTTTGCTCAAGATTTCAGAATTAATCAAATCAATTACAGCTTGAGCAAAACTAAAAAAACTAGCTGTAACAAATGAGTAATTTTTTCAGTGTACTTTAACATTCTTGACATTTTCTTGCCTTGCCTTTTCTGTTTGTCCGTTTTTGTCAGCTTTTAGCAGATGGTATTTTTATATTGTAACCCGCGTAACACAAATGATCTTTGTGAATAAAAACCTGCTTGCCCTTGGTGCAACTTAACTATGGTTGTAATAAATATCATAAATATAGCAGAAATCTTTGTTAAATACATACACAATGATGCAAAGAGCTGTTTTAGATCTGCCTCTGGATTGACGTTAAGAATTAAAAGGACAGAAAAACTCAGGGTTGCTCATATTTCACTCTTAAAATGACTTGGCAAATCATCTGCCAGTTTAAATGCCGTGTAATGTGCAGACACATCACTGGTTCATCCCGGGTGTTTGAAGAATTGTATGTCAACTTGTCCCGACCTTAAAAACTGTGATTCAGAGGTAGTGACTTTCGTAGTTTTGAACCAATTTTTGCACCATATCAGGAAAACCACATTAAAACATCTCACTTAAACTGGATCATTATTGGAGGTTAGCTGTGATAAAAGTGTTTTAAATGATCTTGTAATTAACTTTGATCTAACATTTCTAAGATTTGACAATCGAGTATTAGCTCTGTTTGGTGAAAACGTATCCGTGTGTGCAGGTCAGGAGTATAATTTCCTGAAGATGGAGCAAGGGGAGGTGAACTCTCTTGGAGAAGCGTACGACTTCGACAGCATCATGCACTACGCCAGGAACACCTTCTCACGGTAACTCACGTCTTGTTAAACATATATATGTATATATATATATATATACATATATATATGTATATATATACATATATATATATATATATATATATTTGTTAAACCTGCCATTGTTACAGCAAAGTGAAACTTTGAACACATATGTAAAAGCATTTTTTTTAAAGTTACATGCTGCAGATTTAAGACAGAACATTTTTTGCACAGATGCCATGTTTTGCTGAAATGTAAATTAAATCCTTAAAAATATTTTTTCCCCCAAACTTAATGTTGTTTTATTATCTTTTAAAAAATGTATGTTTAATTTTCTATTAGAAATAAAAAAAATTTATAAAAATTTTAAATCTAATTGGGCCAATGGTATGAATAATTCTGGGTTGTATATGACTCAATTCCCTGCAAAAACAGTGTTATGTTGAAGTTAGACTCTAATGAAAGAAATGCTGCTGCACTGATATGGATTCTAATAAATGTTCCCAGTTCCTGAAATTATAGGATTTTTTTTTACCAAAACACCTTGTATTATGCTTTCCTGATGACACATTTATGTTCTGTGGTGGAAAATCAAATGTTCGCTCTCTTCCTTGCAGTGGGATGTTCCTCGACACAATCCTTCCATCCAGGGACGAGAACGGCGTCCGGCCGGCTATCGGCCAAAGAACCAGACTCAGCAAGGGAGACATCGCACAGGCAAGGAAGCTGTATAGATGTCCAGGTATTGATGCATTTATGATGTTACTGCATGTTTGGGTTTATGAACGTGTTTATTGTTTTCAGCTAGGAAGCAAAAGAAATTGGCACTTATTAATCTGTTGCACCTTTAACACAAAATCCTCCTGTCTCTGAGGCACAGAAGTGGAATGTAGCAATCTGTTTTTCCACATGACCTTTCCAATTCATCTTCACACATCTCTAACACACACACCGACACATCACCATACACACACACGCATGCACGCAGGCTTATTCATACATTCAGTTCTTGAGCACACCCGTACAGATCTGGCGTCATTCTGCTCCCTGGTGAGGAGTTTCTGACATGATCTGGAGCTGTTCACTGAGCCGGGGTGCAATGCTGTAAATGCTGTTTGTTAATGGTACCGAAGCTCTCAGCCCACACACACCCACACACACAGTCACGTTTTCATGTCTTGTGGAGACTTTACATTGACTTCCATTCATATTCTACAGCCCACCCCTTACCTTATCCCTAATCATATCCCTAACTATCACAAATCTAACCCCTAACCCAAAAATAGCATTTCCTCTCATGGGTAACAAGAACATATCCCCGCAAGGAGCAGTGGTCCTCAAAACCCCACATTGTAGACAGAAATAGGTCCCCACAAGGATACAACAATCTAGTAGTGCACACACACACACTTTATAAACAACAGCTGTGCTTTCATTTACCATATAAATGCACAATTTGACATTTAGAAAATAAATTTGCAAAATGGAAACAGCAATTTTGAAAAAAAATTTTTGTATTGGATAGAAAAGTTTTGGCGTTGGGATGAGGTGTTTTTTTTTTTTTTTGACCATATTGAAATCGGTTCATTTCACAAAACTCCATTGGAAACACATTTTTTCACATCAAGCGAGTCACATGACCAACAACCGCATGTTGCCACTGGCGAAAACCACAAGAAGACGATAACCGGAAGTAGTTGGTGGATGATGTCGCAGCTTGATTTTTAACAACTTATGATGGAAATAAACTTATTCACGTGTGACTTTACTTGTGTTTCTTATTTAATTGAAATGCTACATGCTGCAAAATAGCATATATTTTTACATTAATGGAATATTGACAGTTTTGCGCACATTTGTAATAGAAACGCAGCTAATGATGCAGTACTAAATAAGCTGCATCTTTATTGGGTTTTGTGCATTGATTAATACTTTCATTGTTGATTTCTGCTCTGCTTGAATATTATGTCGCCCATAAATAGCAAGTTCAAACAAGTGTGTCTCAATGGAAGCTATAAATCAATATAATACTGAGAATGTAGTAATGTATCCCAGCTGGAAACAGATACAACTCGAACCTCATAAGGTCATACTAGGGCGCTACCATATCCACTGACAGATGAACAGAGCTCCAGGGCATTGTGGGGGAAAAAGACAGCATGCATGATGGGACAGGAGGGGCACGTTTGGCTAACTTCCTTCTGAGAGACAGCAGCAGCGTTACGCTCCGAATGAAAACCAACAATGGTCAGATCATTTGCCCAGAATGCCCGACTCAGCTGTTTCACATTTGTCAGACGTCCACAGAGTGACAAATTACAAGACGCGTATAGTTGTGTTCAAATCCAGTAGATTACCGTTTTACAGAGGAATGTTGAATTCAGAACACAAACAGCCCAGCCACTGATGCTCAGCTTCCTTCTGGGTGTGTTGCAGCTTGTGGAGATACCCTCCAGGAATCAACCGGTAACTTCTCTTCACCTGGTTACCCCAACGGATACCCCTCATACACTCACTGTGTCTGGAGAATATCTGTCACTCCTGGAGAAAAGGTGCACCCCCACGCACACACCCACCACCACACACACCAAAACACAATAGAAATTAGAGCGTGACGACAGATTGACGCTTTCTTCTTTCACTGCTCTGTCACTGATGCTAATGTCTAGAGTAACTAAACGATCTTTCATTTGTTCCTCCAGATCATTCTCAACTTCACCACTATGGACCTGTATAAAAGCAGTATTTGCTGGTATGATTACATCGAGGTCCGGGATGGATACTGGAGGAAAGCTCCGCTGCTCGGTAAGATCTGTGTGAGAGAGAGGAACTGGAGCCAATTTTTTCCAGATGTAATGACATTTGTTTAAGCTCCTGAAGAAACAACAACTTTACAGCCAAAAACACAGCGCTTTCATCTGACTTTTTACTTTTTGACCAGATTTTAAAATGACACACAGGCTCCGACTCAACCATTTGTCAATGCAACAACAAACTAGCAAGATCAAGTATTCAGTGTACCAGAAATCCTGCCAGTGTAAATGGATCTGGCAGTAAACTGCTTAAAGGGACAGTATGATGTATTTTCTGGAGATATAGTGGCATTTTATGGCACAATCATGTAACTATGTTAACTTCAATTGTTATAAAAATTCTATATATATATATCAAATATGACTTAAGAGAAATTTGACTTTGTAATTTAGCGCCTTGAACTTGTGTCTCTGTCTCTTTAAGAAACTCCTAGTCTTTCTAAAACTCTGCCTTCATGTAGTCATCACAACATGGCTCCTCTATTGACCCTTTAACATCGTTTCTACAAGCGTTGTTCTGAGAAGTAGCTCCTATACAGAGCTTAGCTGATGCTCAGTTCCACCAGCTGTTTGCTAATTGGTGCTGGCTAGTCTGAAGGAGCTGAATGGGGGAGTCACAGGGAGGGCTACTCAGTGAGGTGGAAGCTCCTAAGCTTGGAGCTTCTCCCCAGGTGTTTTGCACAGCTGAATGGTTGCCACGGGAGATTAAAGGATTTCTCAAACATGAATGAAAGAATCAAAGCAACAACCCAGGAATGCTTTTGATGCGGGAATAATATTATAACACTCAACTTCAAAAAAGTAAATTTTTCATAATACTGTCCCTCTAAAGCTGTTTGACTTTTGAGGTCCTACCATAGTAAATACCCTACTTTCTTTTGGTCAGTACAGGGTTTATTTAGTTTGTATTTTCCCTCAAATGTTATACATTTTACTTTGCCACTGTGACCCACTTCCTGTCTCATCAAACTGTTGCGTCGTTCCGACTTAAACAGACCTCAGGTCCGTCTTGGTCGGAGAGTCAGGGACCGAGTCGTAGGAAATCGTGAGGGATCTGCGACCTTAACGTGTTTCATTTGTAAATCATTTGACTTGGTTTTCCGTTGGATCGGAGGCCAAAATGGATCCGATGTGTTTTGAGCATAAGGACCATCTAATAATGGTTACTTCCTTACAGGCAGTTCGTGGAACATCTAAAGTGGCTGCACGTCACAGCATAAATCATTATGAATCAACAGACATATATGGAAACATATCAATGACAAGATTTTCCACATTTTTATTTCATGATGGATGCTGAAAAAAAAGAATTAATAATTTTGATAAAGAAAATAGAAATTTGAGAAATGTCAGAGGGATTTGGCAAAAAGGAAGTTATTGAGGTAGATACAGAGCAGAAAAGAAGTTAGTACTGATAATACACTGTTGGATGAAGGGACATGTCCAGGAGAAAATGTTTAGAATTTTTTTAGTTATTGGCCTGGCCAACTGAATCTAATTTAAGTTAAATTAAAAGTAAAACACTTCTTATAATCAGTTATTAAAGTGAGTTGATTGATTTTCATTTTCTGTTTGTGATTCTCAGGCAGGTTTTGTGGAGACAAAATCCCCGATGTCTTGATCTCAGCTGACAGCAGGTTGTGGATTGAGTTTCGCAGCAGCAGCAACTGGGTGGGCAAAGGCTTTGCTGCTGTTTATGAAGGTAGCAGCTCCTATAAATTAATAAATCACTCAGACAAATTGCTGGTTAGCATGCATATGCATTTGTATGCAGCATAGGTCTATGCTTGATAATTAAACATGCCTGGTTTTTGAGATTAGCTCCATTACTCATACTCTCTGCGATCAGCAACGGTTGATGCTAACTCATCCTGTCCGTCTCTGCCTGTTGTGATTCTCTGTTTTTCTGTTCAGCCATCTGTGGAGGGGAAATTACCAAGGACTCTGGGCAAATTCAGTCTCCCAACTACCCTGATGACTACAGGCCCTCCAAAGAGTGTGTGTGGAGGATCACTGTGTCTGAGGGATACAATGTTGGACTTAGCTTCCAGGCCTTCGAGGTGACCCACTCTCTCTATCTCTGTGTGTGTGGGTGTATTTGTGTGTTTCCGAGTGTGTGTGCGTGTCACTGTGTGCATGAGCTTGGAAAGTCTGGGTCAAATTTCACGCTCGTATTGTTGCCAGAAAGGTAGTAAAGGTGCCACTGGATTGTATGTGAATCTGGGGTTTAATCCCATAGTTCATATTATTCTCTCCATGTTTGTTGCTGTGTGCTGCTCTGCTCTGTTGCATCAATTACTTCCTCTGCTTTACAAACAGCAGCTGTGTGCAAAAATCAATGTTCTTTCTTCATTAAAATGTGAAAACCTAGTCCTTGTTTAAACCACTTTTGGTAATTGTATGGACAAATGTTCAAGAAGAAATTTGTGTCCATAAGCGTTCATCAGTGCATCACATAGGAATTAGCTGTGTAGTGCTGAGTTAGAAATATTTAGTTTGAAACAAGCCCGTCCCACACTTGTTGACGTTAGGGAGGATCCACTTGTAAAGTCCTGATTGTGTCAGTAGCTGTGTTTCCATTACAAATGCGAGCAAATCTTTGTCTATGTTCTGGTAATGTTGAAAAAACACAATCTGGTTATTGCGGTGCTTCCATGAAATAAGAAATAAAATTAAAATTACATGTAAATAAGCTAAGTTACGTGATAAGTCATTACAAATCATGGTTGTGTCAGTTATATGACTCATATTCATAACTCAGTCATGGTGCTGGTGCTCATCATCTATTATCCAGGAAAGGAAACACTGATGTCTTATTCAGGCGTTGGAACGACAAGCGCCGCCTTTGTGGGAGTGTCTATGTATGGGGCGTTTTGGGAAAATTATAATTGGAGATTTTACAGAAGAGTTATGGATTCAACAGGTTGGAATGACACGACTTTTTATGACCTGTGTAATGCTGTGAGAGCTCTGGTGGAGCCAGCTGCAGATTGTTTGTAAAAAACAAAAACAAACCATCATCCTCCTACCACTTTCTGTCGTTTTCTTTGTTGTTTTCCTCAGTAGTAACATCTGGCTGTTGATCACTTGTAATGTGAAAAAAATTTTGCTATTGCAGTTTTGTGAAATACATCAATTTCAATGCAGCTGAAGAGCCACCTCATCTTAATGCCAAAAGTGTTTATTGAAAAAAAGTGAGCTTTTTCAAAATTAGCATGTTTCCATTAAGTAAATTTATTGTCATCCTTTCAATCTGCGCAATTGTACGAATAGTGGAAATGCAGCTAGCAATGTGAAAATTTTATTTAAATTTGAAAAGAAAAGTGGGAAAACTTGGCAAGAAAAGATGCTTTGGCTTTCTGAGACAACCTGAGGACAGCTGCAGCGTAACGAGTGACATAGTGTGTTACACCTCACTCTGTATAGGTGTAGAAAACTACACATTGTTATTTGTTGTCAGGACTGGGTTAACTGTGTGTCTCTGCTGGGGAATAATTATGTGGAGCCCTTTACTTCAGAGTTGCTCATTTTATGTAAATGCTCTCAGCAGTTCTTTTAGAGACACTCCTTGTTTTTTCTCCCTTCCAATCATAAAAACTGCAAGTATTTTTTCCATTTTACAGCAATGATTAATCTATATAAAACAAATAAGGTAGAAAGTTTGAGCCATATCAGCTGTTAAACGGGGCACGGATGATGTGTGTGACACACCAAGAGTCTCGGTGAACATGTGTGGGTGTGTGACTGTGTGTTTGTGTAGATCGAGAGGCACGACAGCTGTGCCTACGACTACCTGGAGATTCGGGATGGCCCGCTTGAAACGAGCCCGCTGATTGGCCGTTTCTGTGGCTACGACAAACCTGAAGATATTCGCTCCACCTCTCACACTCTGTGGATGAAGTTTGTCTCTGATGGGACGGTGAACAAGGCTGGTTTCGCTGCCAACTTCTTTAAAGGTGAGGGAGCTCAATAAAGGCTGTCAGTGAGTGTTTTTCTCTTCAGCTTTTTTTAATGTATTTATTTATTGTTCTTTAAAAGCACTCATCAAGAATGCCACCACAGGTCTTGCCGTATTTAATGAATTTACAGTGAAACTTCTTGTCTCGCCGTACCTTTTAGTTGTTTTTTCCCATGCGGCTTTTTTCTCCAAAGCATTTCACAGGAATTTTGACTCGTGTGTGTTCCAGAGGAAGATGAGTGTGCCAAGCCAGACAATGGTGGATGCGAGCAGAGGTGTGTAAACACTCTTGGCAGCTTCAAGTGTGCCTGTGACCCTGGCTACGAACTGGCTCCTGACAAGAAGAGCTGTGAAGGTAACAATTTCAGCATTTCTTACATCGTAAAGCAAATTTTTCCAACAAATATTATGTCGTGTGGACCCATTGCTACTTATGAGCCCCAACAGCCCGAGCCGCATAACAAGAAGTTTTAGTTTTGGGGGATAGGTTTAGGACTTTTATGGTGTGAATTGAGTTCATGTTAAGTTTAGAGTCAAGCATGTACTGATAATGGTTCAGTTTGGGATACAGGTCAGAATCAGGCAGTTATGCTGTAGAGATGAATGAAAAATGCACTGCAAAGTCCTTGTGAAGATAGAAAAACATAAAATGTGCGTGCGTGTGTGGGTGGGTGGTGTGTGTGTAAGAGGGACCGAGAATGTTCATTCTTGTTCACAGTGTTTTGTGTTTCATGCCAGTTTGACTCAGAAACATCCAAACAGCTTCCATCAACAGGAAAAAACACGGAAGACAAATCAAACAGGGAAAAGGGCTTTTAATCTCACAATGTAGACCATCTGCTAAAAGAATCAAACAAATATCATTCAACTGAGAAAAAGGTGCATTTTAAATATTTCAGCTGTATAATTACAACAATTTAGCTGACCTTAATATTTCCTGTGTTATGTTTTGGTCATTATTGTTGTGGCAGGTGTGTCTATCAGACATGTACAGGGACACGAAACAAATTTCGCCCGGTATCGGTTCAATACAGTACATGACAATTAACAGTCAAATACAAGACGATTCCGTAGTTTATGGGGCGGGTGGCAACATAACAAGACAACAACAGCCACCTGTCATTTTAGGCTAGCTTAAGCTAACCTGAATATTTACAACTCTCTTGTTGATACACTGACATTACTTACCTACTGTCTTTCAACCACTTTGAAAAGCTTTCCTTCATCCCTCCAACATATTTATCTCTCTTCCTCTTCCTAATTCTGTTTTGGGCCCCGGAGTTGTTTTTTTTCTGACGCCTCATCTTTAGCTCCATGTTGTCGAGTGCACTACTACCATAAAAATTTAAAAGGGGGAAAAAAACCGCGCCTCAGCGCATTCTCGAAGTGGCGTGTGCCCAAGCTACCTGTAGTATGTGTGTATGGGGAGAGGCGGCACCTAATCAGTGCTGTTCCTCTATTACTGATCATTACATGTATGCTTAAACAGCTGTTAAATACCGACTAGAAAAAATTTCTCCACATCATTTTGGCGCCCCCTCTAGAGCAGCGCCCCTAACGTTACATGCAGTGCAACGTATAGGGGCACTGTATGCCCCTATACGTGGCATACAGTGCCCCTGATCAGTGGCACTTTTTGTGCTACTGATCTGAAGCTAACTGCTGGCACAGACATAAGGTATAACATTCCCATGCTAGCATGCAGTGGACATCAGAAACAGTTTTATAACAACAACTTATCAACCAGAACTGCGAATCATAAACACCACAATTTTGGCATGTTACTGGTCTTAAAATATATCACAGTTTTGAAAGTAACCACTTAAAAACCATTATTCTTTACTACGGTGACCCTGAGGTGCAAACCACTTCAACAGATTCAAAAACACAACAACATTAACAAAACGGAAAGGGGTATGTCCCAGTTGGAGACCTGAGAAATCGCTGATTGGACGAGAGTGCTTTTGAACCGTAAGTTATCGTTTTCTTTGTTGTGCATCAAAATGTCAAGACAATGTATAGAATGGGGGAAAACAAAAAAAAAATGCCAGGGGATAGAAGGAATAAAAACAATAGAAGGTATAATACAAGGAGCACAAACAGAGATAAGACAGTGTTTCAGGGAATACAGTTAAATAATTTTAGGGCTTCAAGAGTCTTTACAGCTTTGGGATTGGTAGAGGTCTGTATAGTTGCTGCATAATGTTGTAATTAAGATAAAAACAGATAAAGTAGAGGCTTTTTGCCAGAAAATTTGCATTTATGAACATGAAATTTAACTAGAATTAACAATAGATTAATTACATAAAATTGATACTTATTAGCTGGACAGACATTGTAGAAACCAAAAAGTACCAAGGGAAAGGTAATTGGTAGAGCGGCTCAATCAAGGCTCAGAAACATGTAGATGATACGATGCAAACCTGAAAAATTAAAAACCATAAATGTTCATATTTAGCCACACAACGTAATCAAAAACTAATAAACCCTAAGCTCTTTTTGGGAGTTTTGCTTGAAAATAAATTGACAATATCTCAGGAAATTAAATGTTTAAGTGAAACAGTTCCTGTAACACAATTAAAGAAACTGCAAAAATATTTCAGAGGTGTAACAACACTGAAGTAACTGAGTAAGAGTAAACTGAAATATTCATTACTTAGAAAATGTATGTTAAAATCTGAATATTCTTCTGAAAGTCTGTAGCTGAAATTAATTTAAACTACTATCAAACGCAGTACAGGGTTTGCCTATTATCTGTACCAACATTAATACAAAATAAATGATGCACAGAAGAGGTATTGGTTTATAAAAGTCCAGGCAAACCTAAATTAACCATTTTAATAATGAAAAGCAGCCCTCAAAAAGTAAAACATGGCAGTTGTTCACATTATGTTAATATTTCATTTCACGTTAACACATAAAAATTGTGCTTTTTGTGTTTAATTTATTAATTCTAGTAAAGACAACATGATTTTGTCACATTAACCTAAAGAAATAATCTTGTTTTGTGTGAACATAACAAAATTTAGCTAGGTGAATTAGCACACCAAAACCTCTCTTTGCCATAAGGGGCAATAATGCAACAATAAAACTGCACAAACAGAAAAACCG
>CAEGAE010042294.1:0-52514 GCA_903067095.1 Girardinus metallicus
TATATGAGTTATGTGTTTGTCTTGTTAATCTTTAAGGTTTCAGTCTATCAGGATAAACTTGTACGTTTCAGTTTTATTTAAGCTGTTGGTGATGGATGTACAATAAAGGCAGCAGTTGGAGCTCCAGGTTCTCAGTACCTTTCAGGTGTTGAGAACCTAAAAAATAATTTTTAGAATTATTTTCATTTCAAAACCAGTTGAAAGTTTTTTCGAAAACCTGAGTTTACATGTTTCTGATCCTGAAACTCAGTGCCACATTCTTTCTAACCAGAACTGTGTGTGTAATTTAGATGGGATGGAAGCTGCCGTCGATTGAAAGCTGGTGGTTTTTACTCAACAAAAAAGAACCAACATGAGCGTACACTGCCGTGTTTCCGGTTTTACAGAAAACAAGGCAAGGAGGTCACAGAGTTTGTTGATCCAAAATTTGCTGGTTATTTGTGAAAATATTTCACCTAAATGTATATGTATTTTAGGAATGTTCACAGATATACACTATGTGATGTTAGAGCTCCTGCCTGTTTTCCTCCGCAAAGTAAAACATAATCTGTTTTCACCTGATTATTGGGGATATACAGGTGCTAATGGTATTACCACATAAAACTCTGAAATTACGGTAAGTTACTTCAATGACTCGCTGAACACAATAGGAAATCTCAAAATGAGTCACATTAAACATTTTTTGTGTTGTGAATAAGAAAAGCTCCTCTGTCCAAAATAAAACACAGGACAATGTAAACGATGACATCAACCAACAAAGATAGCAGAAGAACAAGCTTGAGGCCAAAGAACAGCTTGAAAATAGATGAAATATAGTGGAGAAAAACAATAAATATTCTATAACAAACTCTGTAGCTTTGCTAGTTTTATTCAGGTTGAAGTCTCTACCCTTTTATCAAACGTATTTTTAACACTCTTAAATATCATTCTCCTTGTGCATTTTTTTTTATTTATGTTTAGACTTCAATTCAAATTTAGAACTAAACTGCTTACTTTATGTGCAGTATGTACTAGCACGTGTTTGTCTAACTGGGACTTTCAACTATGGCTGTGGCTACAGAGATCACAGCAGAATGGGTTCTCTCAGTGGATTTTTCTATGTCTGTCTAAAATTTGCGTTCCACTAGCACAGTGAAAAGTTTTTTTTTTCTCCTGTGTGGATTCTTGAGTGTCGGCTTAAACTTGACTTCTGAACAAAGCTGTGTCCACAAACATCACAGCGGAATGGTTTCTCTCCTGTGTGGATTTTTGAGTGTTGGCTTAAACTTGACTTCTGAACAAAGCTGTGTCCACAAACATCACAGTGGAATGGTTTCTCTCCTGTATGGATTCTTGAGTGTTGGTTTAAACTTGACTTCTGAGCAAAGTTGTGTCCACAAACATCACAGCGGAATGGTTTCTCTCCTGTGTGGATTCTTGAGTGTTGGCTTAAATTTGACTTCTGAACAAAGCTGTGTCCACAAACATCACAGCGGAATGGTTTCTCTCCTGTGTGGATTCTCGTGTGTTTGTTTAAACATGACTTATAAGCAAAGCTGTGTCCACAAACATCACAGCGGAATGGTTTCTCTCCTGTGTGGATTTTTGAGTGTTGGCTTAAATGTGACTTCTGAGCAAAGTTGTGTCCACAAACATCACAGCGGAATGGTTTCTCTCCTGTGTGGATTTTTGAGTGTTGGCTTAAATGTGACTTCTGAACAAAGCTGTGTCCACAAACATCACAGCAGAATGGTTTCTCTCCTGTGTGGATTTTTGAGTGTTGGCTTAAATTTGACTTCTGAACAAAGCTGTGTCCACAAACATCACAGCAGAATGGTTTCTCTCCTGTGTGGATTCTTGAGTGTTGGCTTAAATTTGACTTCTGAACAAAGCTGTGTCCACAAACATCACAGCGGAATGGTTTCTCTCCTGTGTGGATTCTCGTGTGTTTGTTTAAACATGACTTATAAGCAAAGCTGTGTCCACAAACATCACAGCGGAATGGTTTCTCTCCTGTGTGGATTCTTGCATGTCTCTTTAAACGTGACTTTTGAGCAAAGCTGTGTCCACAAAGACCACAGCAGAATGGTTTCTCTTCTGTGTGGATTTTCTTATGTGCATTTAAATTTTGTTTTTTGTTGAATGTCTTACCACATGTATTGCAAGTAAAGAATGTATTTGTTGCCTGGGCTGTCTTTTTTGAGCCAACAGTGTTCCTAACCCTAAACGATTTCTCATGTGCCAAACAGCTTGATGACTCTGTTCTTGTATGATGTGCCAAATTATCCTCACTCTTCAGGTAAGTGTTATAGGTAGGAAAACTGGCAGCAGTGGTCTCCTTCTTTTTTCTAGCAGCTTCTTTAACCAGCAGCATC
This sequence comes from Girardinus metallicus, assembly GCA_903067095.1. Taxonomy (NCBI): domain Eukaryota; kingdom Metazoa; phylum Chordata; class Actinopteri; order Cyprinodontiformes; family Poeciliidae; genus Girardinus; species Girardinus metallicus. The sequence goes on from CAEGAE010042294.1 coordinate 2,355, forward strand.
TGCTTAACACCTGAAGGAACACATTGTGCATATAGTGAACAAATTCAGAGTTATGAATAAGTATATGCTTCCTGACAGCAGGGCTGACTGCTGTTCAATAGAAATGTTGTTTGTCAAGTAATCACAAAGTTGTAGTTTCAGTATCAGTCTCAGTTTCAGTAATATATCAATTTGCCCCTAGGTAACACACTTAACCCCAAGTGTGTCAGAATATGCAGTGAGAGGTGGTGAGGAAGACACTGTGGACCCAGGTTGAAATGAAAAAATTATGATTTTAATGATGATGAATTCAGAAATACTAAGTATTTCCGAATACTTGCTCATTCTGTGCTCATTTAGCACAGAATGAGCAGAAGGCTAAGGCTCAAAACTGGTAGCAACTGGTCCAAATCAAATAACAGGAGATACACCAAAACGAGACTAGACAGATTAGACAAGGACCCGACAAGGAACACAGGTGGGATAAAATACACAGAGGGTTATCAAGGAAACGATTAAATATGACTTCTGAGCAAAGCTGGGAACAATCAAGGGGTAGACAGGACAACACGGAGACTCAATAGACACAGAAAACTAAATGAATACACAGAAAAAAACAAATCCTTACAAAGTGGCCAACCGATTTGAATTTGGTGTATGACTGGGTGAATGCGAATCTAGTATGAATCACTAGAAAACCATTATATAAATTCATTTACAGATTTCTTTTGTCAAAATAAATGTTTAAACTAATTGTAATAGCTGACAGAGATAATCAGAGCAAATACAAAAGCAGTTAAATCTGTGACGGGCCTATTGAAAGTCCAAACTTAAATCCATCTGAGATTACTGAAACGCGCAGCTGAAACCCATCAAAGTGACTGAATTAAAACAATTTTGCAATGAATAAAAAATTATCCAGTTGATAGCAGATGTTTCCACCAAAGATATTATTACTATCCATGTAATATTGTAATTACCTGTATAACGGTGACTTGATCTGCTGGTTGTAAAGTCCTTGCCATCGTTTTGGTGTTTCTGAAGCTGGGAGAACAGAGGGTTCTCTGCATCATCCTCACTCTTCAGGTCACTGGCAGAAGTAGGAAAACTGGCAGCTTTGGTCTCCTCCTGCCCATGGAGATGATTTCCCTCTAGACCAATCATGGTTTCCTCCACTTCCTCTTTAATGTACGAACAGTCTGGGGCCTCCAGAACCACAGCAGGACTCTGTTCTACATCAGCTTCCGCTTTCACCACCAGCATCTGCTTAACATCTGAAGGAACACATTATGGAAATAGTGAACAGAGAGCTGTAAAAAAGTGCAATAAATAAAAAAAAAATCATCTAGATGACAGCAGTTGACTGAAATAATTTGACTGTCCAAAAACATAAATTAGAATTTTAATGAATCTTTATTTAGCAAGCATTAGCAGGGGTAAGCAACAACAGATTTGATTAATTAGAAAATAAAAAATTTGACACAAAATAATAAAAATCAAACTCACTACTTCCTATCACCTTTCCCTAAACTGTGTCACTAATTAACTGAGCGAGGCTTTGGAATGCAGCTCAACTCGTACCCAGGTGGTGAATGATCTTTGCAACAGAAGGCTTTGATGTCCTTGGTTTGAGACTGGTCTTTGTACGGTAAAATCCTCTTCTGAATGGTAGCAATGCAGAAATTGTTGTTGTCCTCCAATGACTCAGTTCTTTTTCACTAAGTGATCTTTGTCCATTCACCAAGTCTGTTGCAGCAGCCTTGAGATCTTTGGGTCGAGCGCAAAGATCACTTGGTTACTGATTCGGCAGTCGAATCAGGAGCCAAGTGACCTCCAATTGAAAAATACTAATTGGCAACTTTTTAACAAATCCCAGAAATTCATTACAAACAAACATGTTTTATCCTTAAAAACCAATATTTAATGATAAACTCATGTTATCCCTCTCTACTCATTTGCTTTATTTTTCTCCGTTCCTGCAATTCCTAATGTGAAGCCATTTCTGGTAGTAAATCAGCCATTACTCGAGCAGATTTATTGAAGTGTCAGAAGAATTAGAGATATTTAGTCTTCTGGGATACGATCTCTGTGTAGTGATAAAAAAAGCACACGTTAGGAAAAATAATCATTGTAGTATCTGTCAGGAAAATTGATTCAAATGCTTCCCATCTTTTGCTGTTTCCTCCTAATGGATGAACAGAGTGGAGATAATAAGTGAGACATCAGGCAACTATTCCCTCTTTCTGTTATTAAAGGAGCACTTTGGATTTTCACTCCCTCTCATTTGATGACATATCTTCATCAGTGCTGTTGCTGTTTTTCTGCTCCAGTTAATCTTTTCAACAAATTGTTATATTGTCCAATAAAATGCATATATACCAACAAGAAAATTAGCATAATATGAATAGATTTTCATTTATTTATGGGAAGTTGTTTGACTTCCACTGAAACTGTATTTAGTAACAACACTAATAACACTTTTGTGTTGCCAATCAAATGCAACATTTGAGTCCCTTAGCTGCAGACCCAAGGAAAGGACCATTAAAGTAGGGATATTTTAATGACAATGAAGAAATGATTAAAGCATGAAAAGATGAAATCATGACTAGAAGCTAAATTGGCAGAAATGTACATGACGTTCTTTGTGATAAGTTGTCAGAGTTGAGGTGTTACAATATACTGTGTTCCAAATTATTATGCAAGTGATATTTTCTCAGATTTTCCTAAATGGTAAATGCACAAAAAATTGATATACAGATATTCTAAAGTTATCTGCTTAGACGTTTCCTGAGCAGAAGTCCTGTATCAATGTAAGCCGCCCAATGGTACAAGAAGTTTTTATTTTTTATTTTTTGCTTGACTGGTTCAAGTTTTTTAATATTTGAATGATATTGTTATTGAATCTAAATTAGCTAGTTTAATAATGTTGCAAAATAACATTAAAGTATTCTGCTCTCCAACCTTTCCATTCCATTTAGTAATTAAAGCTCACAGCAACTGTATGATTGTGTTTTCTTTTAAATAAAAATTAAATTCTGCTACAGGAGGACAAAACATTTTGTCAATTATTCTCAATATGCATTTACTTTTACATAATTAAACTAAATTACAGGTTGCTTTCCACCCACATGTTGTTGGAAGCTTTTGTCTTTCCAAAGACTGAGTGATGGGTATTTATATAATTGAAAGCAGAAAGAGGCTTCTCAGGATAACCAGTATTGAGCTGAGCTTGTTTTAATTTAGTTGTTAAAAACTGATAGAAAAGCACCAACCCTTATTGGGATATGGACACAGGATGGCCCGCAAAGTCTGTCCATAACTTTTGATTTTGGATTTTCATTCATGTTAGTGTCTTAATATTCTGGGCTGATACTTACATCTCTTGTAGAGAGTTCATTAAATTGGATCTGGGGAAACTTAAGGGCAAGGGTTCTTCTCTTTTTTGCTTTGCTTTAGTAGTTTCTGAGCATTTATAGTAGTCCGAAGGTGATTTTTAATGCAGAAGGGGGCTGGGTGATGTGGTTGTACTGCCCTTTTCCCATTAGTTATTTATTGTTGAACAATCTGACACGATCATCCATCCTATCCACTCTACCTGTCAGTTCTGCTTGTATTGTAGGTGATTGGTGTTCACTTTCTTGACCCAAGGCAAGGTGGATAGTTTTTGCAAGATCATTGAGAGATGTTTTGGTACTCAGTGTGGACTCTGCTCTGCGTGATGAGTGTTTCCTGATTGTTGTTTTTTTTTTTTTTTTTTTTTTTTTACAGAAAACCTTATTTAGGGATGCATGGCAGCAGTGGCAGCTCATCCATGACAAGGAGTGTGTGTGTTTAAACCAGGTCTGACCACACATTCATTGGCTGAGACACTGTCACATCCACACAGGGCTCCCAAGCAATTAATTGCAATGCTCTTGGTAGCATTGTAATGATTGTACCCCATGTGTTACACGAAGGCTTCACTCTCTATGGCAAGTTAGCTTTACATTCAATAGTTGAGGTGGCCCTTTAAACGAGATATGCATTAAATCAGTTCTAGCTAAGATGAAGATATTTAAATGTTCTTTCCTTTTTCTGATACCACATTTCACATATTTAGACAAGCACTTACCTTTCTACAGACTTTCAGAAAATTCAAACATCATTCTTCCAAAATAAAATCCCATTTTCCATACAAGTATAGTACTTTCACAGCTGCAGATTTTAAAGAAAATTCTGACTCATATATATATTTATATATGATAAATATATTGTATCCTACTGTTACTGATTATAAGCTTATAAGCTTCATAGACATGCTCTGGATAGCTTATCACCTCCTTTAACTAAACTGTTCCTTAAAGATATGCACCTTCAAAACTCTCTAGAAGGAGCCCAAACTCAATGCGGTTAAACTAAAGAGAGCTGATCTGGACTCTTGTACAGGAAGTACTTCTGTCTCCACCAGATTCGCTAACAACGTCCCTGCACTATTACTGTCAGTTTGAGTGGTGACAAACATTAACAACATGAGGTCAATTGTTCGTTTGGTGCCCAAGGTGGAAATATATAACACAAATAACAGACACAAAAGGGTACAGTCGGATTATCAGAAAATGCCAGCTGAAACTGAGATTTCTTTTTTTAAACTATTAGCACCATAAAAGACAAAAAAGACTGGGTTCATGAGAACAATTATTTTGACAAACTGGCGCGAGAAAGCAGTCCCCCGTGCCTTGCCAGCAGTTTTGTGTCAGAGAATACAGGCTACTTGTGTAGACATGAGCCCCTAGACTCCTAATTAACACAACTGACTTATTTCTAATGTCGATTTCTGCAGTGATGTGTGTGTGTTTTAAATGGTGCAATTCTATAATAATTGTTACATTTACTGAAGTAGAAACATAAGTCAAATGTGTTGTTTCCCATCATGTCCAATATTGCTTGTGTTGCAATACAGTATGTATTAATATAGCCCTTCTTCTCTTTGTCCCGATGTTTGTGCAATGCACAAATGTAAGCAAACATTTAATCAACAAAAGTGCTGAGCAGAAGCCTGAATTACTCTAATAAATTGAGTATTTCGAAATCTGGCATTAACGTCCCAACATTCCCCTTTGGTCCACCTATAAAAGGTTCAATCTTTGCTTTGGAGAAGAAATATATCATTATATATCTGTTGATGGTACAGCTAAATGTATCTATCTGATAATGGCATTGCATGTGTGTGATTCTGGTCCACTGTATGTTTTCTTGCTATAAATGCTTTCATATATTTTACAGATTTTGTTCCTATTTTCTTCTGACATTGCTGTTTAGCCTCTTAGTGAAAGCATATAGTATGATATTCAAGGCACTGGGGATGATATAAAATAATGGGATTAAGGCTCGAACAGAAAGTTCATCCAGAGACACCACTGTCTTTTTCTTGAAAAAATAAATTTTGATTGCCTATAAATCTTTAAGATTTTCCTTAAAATGCCTCCTGAGGTGTAAAATAAATGTGTTGTTCTTATTAAAGGTACCCTTTGAGTGTGTCCTATAAAGCGGATTTATGTACATGTAGTCTAGGATAAAGGAGTAGAAGAGGTCAACATTTGGACTTTTTTACCTAAAAAACTAAAACGTAATTCTGGCTTGCATGATTTCAAATTAAAACTAAAGCAGTTTTTTGCTTAAGAGCAAGTATGAAGCCATGAAAGATCAATTCTTTTAAGTTAATGGCATTGTGTTTTATTACTTGAGAGACTAGAAATGCTTTAGTGTTCTGTATGGCTCCTCCTACAATTGAACTGCACAATAAATGACTAAACTAAGGAGAGAAGATATTAACTCTAACTGTGCACATGGCAGAAGCTTAAGTCAGTTGTTTCCTTATTAGGTTAGTATTTCATCATTTACAGTAGAACATGCTCCCCACATATTTTGAGTAACAAAGCTCTTTACATTTATCCCCATGCTCTCCCTCTGTTCCCTGTCCTTCCTCCCCTTGTCTGCCACCAGCCACCTAGCTTCCCCCCTGTGGTGGCCGCCGGTGACTCAAGGGAGTGTGTGTATGTGTGTCGGAGGAGGAGGTAATTTAGAGAATCATGGACATTGTTTCTTGTCCTCGCACATGATGGATTACCTGGCTAAGGAGAGACCTCACAAAGCCTGAATTACTACCTTACAGTACTACTGTATAACAAACCACTGAAGACAGATAACAACATGCACCAGATAAAATTGTAATGACCTTGAGAACATTTTTCTGCTGTTTGCACTGGCTTATTAATGTTCTGGTATGCCATGTGTAAAATTAAAAACTGTTCAGCAATCTGCTGTTTTGCATATAAACAGATACTCACATGTGCAAAGAATTCATTCTTCTGACTAAGACTGTTGAGAATATATTTGTCATGACATTAGGTTGAGCTAAAATAGGTTTGTGATCCTAAACCCATTGTGATAAACTGTTCACAACTGGGAGCATAGGTCAGGCATTTTTTAAATGCAGGAGATTATTCTGTTAATTTAGAGCTAATGAGTTCTGGTAATAATGCAAAATTAATTGATTAATCAGAACTTCAACATTTTAATTTGAATGGATTATTGTGTTTTCCTGCCTTAAGTTTTCAGTGCATCTCTTGGAACATGAGTATGAACTGCCTCCAGTCAGTAATATATTGTGTCTAAAGTTAGAAGTGTCTCTTCTCTGAAAACTTAAAGTATGAGGGTTGTAAGAATATTATCACTTTTCTTAATGACATGCTTCCCTCAAGTGCAACTCTAATACAATCATTCAGTTTCAATTGATATATCAATACTGACATTGTGAAAATAAATCTTACATAATAAATGAATCTCATTCTTTCTTTTAAGTTACGCAATGATGACTTTTTTTAAAAATATATACATTCAGATTGCCAGTTATATATTTGAGACTAATAGGGAAAATCTTTTTTTGACACTTGACTAGATGAATATTTCTGTATATTAGTTTTTCCTGCTAAGTTCAAAAAATTAAAACACAGTAAAGGTGTCTTTTGTTTGCTATGCAGGTTTATTTTATGTAAAAATATCTTCAAAGGGGCAAACATATCAGATAAAGTGAGAAACTTCAAAGACTTAAATGTTTTCTGTCCTAAACTATTGGGAGAGTTGGTTGGCTGGATTAATAAGATTGTGAATAGAGGTATTAAACCAAGTAGGAAGTAAGGGAAAGAAATGCCCGTGTTATGGTATATAGTTGTTGATTTCTAATTAAAAGCATATGTCTTTCTAAAGAAAAAGTCAATTTATAAACCAGCTAATAAAACTAAAGCACGTTTTATAACTATAGCATTAGCTATGAACTAATTTCAGATGGGTATGAAGGAGGAAGCTTATGGAAAGCCTTTTAATTTTGTAGAAGGATCTTGAAATTATTTCTCGACTGGTATGGAAAACATTAATAAGATTATACATTCTGTGTTTTTGGTGCTTTAAGAGTATGCATAAGGTTAACCATCTTTTTGGATCTTAGTGACATAACGTTGTCTAGACACAGACTTAGCAGATTTGACTCTGGGGAGGAAAAAACTTTACCGCACATAATTTCAGTCTTTGCATAAAACCAAGATAAATGGTGCCCTGGGCAACACTTCAGACTGAATTAACACTTCCAGGCTTTTACACTTTACACATCCACCAATCTATAACTCACCTTACCTACCTAGGACGCATGTATTTGAAATTGATACGTATTCACCTATTTCAAAGTCATGAACGTACCAGCAGCATAGTAAATAACCGTCCAAGTACATTTAGGATAAGCATCCTGCTTTATGATCTGTGCTATGTTTTCTACATTATTCTGAAAGAGCTTAATTTTGAGTTAATATTCAATTTATTCAAAGTAGATGGATTCAAAGACAATGTCCAACTTTTCTATAGCATATTGTAGTTTTTTTGTTGTTTTTTTTTACCATCCCATTTACAATAAAAAATTCCCCCCATCATTTGTATGACTTTTAGAAGCATCAGAATGGAGGGCAGCTTGAGCCAGGGCTTAATTGTAAACTGACCCAAGGTCACTTCACATCACTGAGAGCTTTTGAATATTATTCAAGGATTTTAGACCAATTTTGTCTTGTTGCTAGGTTACAGCGAGGACATGCAAGACAAAGCAAAGTCCCACAACTGAGGATGAAAGTACTTTTAATCAAGCAAGTGTAATAAATACCATGCTGTTTAGTTTCAATCCAGTTCACTCTAATGAAATTCTATAAATTTCTAAAGATGGGGCTAAATTAAAGTTTCTGTTGTAAAGATTACCTAATTCAATTTAATCCTCTTTTTATTAAATCTGTCCTGATCCTCTAATGCCACAGAAAGAAATGGAATCAAATCCAATAGCAAACTATCTGTATACAAAAGTTTCCAAAAGAGCTGGATGGAAATTAATATGAATTATTTTTTTTTTTTCTTTTGAAATAAAGGATATTGAAATGCTTGCATCAAAAAGCTTCAAACCTTGGCTACACTTTTGATTTTAAATTGTGTGACAAAACAATTTTTGGTTGAATTTTTTTCACTTTCACAGCTGGTCTAACTTGTCGTCTATTAGTGCTGTCATGCATGTTGCCATTACTGACAGCTGCAGTGTGCTTGCACTAGCCGATTACTGACATTCGGGTGGAGTCAGGTTTTAAGATGCTCCAGTTTCTGGGCAGTCTGACTAAAGTTTTCTCTAGTTAGACAAGGTAGAGTATTGAGGAATTCAGGCCATCCACTCCTGGTCACCTGGCTGAAAGACTGCCATTACCTTTTTCTGATATTTCCAAGAACCATTAATTCAGCTGTGTGGAAATGTTTAAAACCATATGTCTTTCTAAAGAAAGAAATATGAACAGTCCTGGTGTGGAAACTAAACTGGCACCAACAGTCAGTCCCACTAAGGTACAACTCTATTTTTTTATTTAAATTACTGAGTTTGTGAAATTAAGAGCTGGACGGGAAGTGGGACCAAATTTACTCAATTTCTTGTTAATCAAGAGATTTGTTTCTGAAAGGTAATGGGAGTACAAAACATTGCATAGATAACAATATTTTGAATATTGAGCTTGAAAACCATAGCTTTCTATTTCTGTAATTCTTTGGCCATGAAAACATGGGTATCCTCTCTTTCATTTCTGAACATATTGTGACATGAGTAAACAGATGGTTGCAAACAACATCCTTGTGGCATCCTGATCACATCCCAACAAACCAGACCTCCTGGGAACCAATGCTCTAATTTCCCACACTGAGTCTAATACAGCAAGATTCCTTAATGACCACTTCCTTATGCTAATCTGACTCATAGACACTGGGCCAATTGGTCTGAAAGACACAATTGTAACTTATTTATTGAGTCATATGTGGTACCTTTGCGTGTCACACTGCTGAATAAAGCAATGTGTATCTGTCTTTGCAACAAAAAGAAGCAGAATGCTATTTTTTATCTTTGCTTGTAAATTGTCTTGAAATCAGCTTTCCTGGTTGCAACTGTTTTTCACACATTATGTTTAATACTTCACCCTGCTGTCTCTCTCTTGTCAGACGTAATACAGGAAATTTGAAGCCCATTTAAAAAAAAAAAGTCTGCTGCTCCCAGGAAACGGTGACATTTATCTTAAAATAACCTTTAGTCAAACGGCCTTCAGTGTCTCGCAGCAGTGGCTCGGCCCTGTTTGGCTTATCATATAGAGAGGGTATAATGAGGACAGCAGACAGGCAGAGGATTTAGCGCCTCAAAAAGCCACTAAGCACCAGCAGCCATTCTCTGTTTATAACAAAGAGGAGCTGGGGTGGGTACAAGGATAAAGGTTGGCTACTGAGAATAACAAAATGAAATTGGGTTTGAAACACAGAGAGAGTTGACTTTGCCGCATTGAAGATGACATGCTTTTTTTTTTTTGTGCCTTTAGTTGCCTGAAAAACGCTTGTAGATTCTTCCAGTAATGTGAATTATCAAACCAATATTCAGAGAAAAGTTATAATAGAGATTTAATTTGAAGAGTTGATGAAATTATATTTACTGGAAGGTAAATGGGTGCAGATATGGAGACATCAAAGTCCAATAAATAAATAAATGTTCCGCTAACTTGTTTTGGTATTGAAACTGGATGATTACACTAACACAGCTGTAAAATTATATGCTTTATCATTCTGACAGTGAAACTCATTGTTGTTCCCAAGGGGCTGAGCTGTAACTGTCTTCAATATTTTTTTTTGCTTCTCCCTTCAGGACAAAGCTTAGGTGGACAAATTCGTTTGGGATATTTTTTGATTATTTTTCACCTGAGCCACATTTCTTGAACTTGATAGAAATCTGGAACTAGGGAAAAAGGAAAAACTCATTAATTGCTAGTACAGATAAGATTTATTTTAATTAACCTGAAGATAGAGAACTGGCTGTGCAAAGAGGGAACTTTTTTCAGCCCTTTTAATTCTTTGGGGGTTTTTTATCCTTTATATCTGGCATAAATACTAATATTGGGTACTGGTGTTTGATATGCTTGTGCTTTTAACATCTTGCAGTCTGTATTTAGGTCCCATTTGCGTTTTAACGTAACAGATTAGCTACTTTTCTTTAAGATTTAATGCATTTTACAAGTAACCATCTTGGAAGGCCTTGCTTCTCCTTCATTCTAAATATTTTAAATTGGAAACGTATTCATAGTCCCTGATGAAACATATCATGTAACTACAAATGTTATTATTTCTTTTGGGATTTTCTGTTATAGAGGAACATAATGAATACATAAGGGGTTGAAGGGAAAAGACACATGTATTTATTTTTGCTGTAAAAATGGTAAAAGGTAAAAGTTTGACATGCATTTTGTATTCAGTTGTAGAACCCCTTATTTGTAATGAATTTACTCATCTTTCAGTGTCTGTTTCTAAAATCTTACAGATACATATGCAGAGACTGATATATTTGCCCATTCTGCTTTGCGAAATAGCGCAAGCTAAGTCCGGATGGATGGAAAGTGTCTGGAAAGAGAGTCTGGAGATGGTATGTTAAGAGTGATGTTCAATGTTAGTTTTATGCAGAGCTTTGCATATATCCCGAAAAGTTCAGTTTTGTTTTGACCAAAGCTTCTACTTATATGTTTGTATATGGCCCTATATGGCTTATCACCATAAGCTCCTGAGCTTCTCCTGTTATTAAAGATCTACTGACTTTTGATAGGCTTGCGGTCGGGCTGTACTGCCATCATTCCAGTTTTGGATGATGGCGGATGAATCATCACATCATACTGTGAGACATCCAAAACTTGCAATCTCTTGAAACGTATGACCTAACCTGACTTACTCCATGACTTGTCTGTTATGTTCATCTCCGTGAGGCAATTTATTTACTAATGTTCTCAAACAAACCTCTGAAGTTTTCACAGAACAACACACAAGTGTTCTCTACTGACTAATTAGGCTACTTTGGAAGACCACAGTTTGCGCTGGATTTTATTTAGGGATATTAGGGCAATGTGGCCTACATAAACACAAGTCACTCTATTTAGACTTTCATTTGTAAAAGATAATAATAAAATCTGGACAAAATATTTTGAGAAATGGTGGGAGGGGTGTACGTATATCTGCAGTTCACTGTCATCTCTAACATTCTGCTCCATGAAAAAAGTGGAGAGGCTGGTGCTCACAGCTGTGGTTGAGGCTACAATGGTGGGACTTGTCTGAGCAGTCCTTTAGGGGTGTTTCAGCTGCCAAGTATAACCGCCAGCTGAAACTATTCTATTATTTCAGAAGAAATAAAAGTTGAAAGACAAAGCATCACAGTAGCCCTTCAGCGCAGCAAATCACAAGGTGGTATTCCCTTTAGAGAAGCCGTACGTCAAACTAAGATCGAGAGTCTGTGAAGTACATCCAGCTCTGTTGCGGTGAAGTGTGAAGTAACTGTGTGAAGTGGTTTATGGTTCACGAGACATATTTCAGATTAAACACTCCAGTGTTCTGATTATCCTTCCATGAGTGAAGGTGAAGCTCACAACCCACGCTGCTGGCAATATGCTGGATGACTTTCCTCTGTCTTTTTCCTCTTATTGAAAGGACCCAGTGAGACGGACATGTACGCAGTAGCAGCCAAGGACAGCAGCGAGAGAATCTGTGGAGCTTGTTGGATTTCTGTCTCATCAATTGGACCAAACCTCACCACTCATAAAATCTAGTTAACATTTTTAACACATAAAGAAAACAAAAAAAACAGCAGACCAATATCCCCAAATAATATCAATCAGCTGACTCGCTTTACTTGATCAAATATAACCCACTTGCTGAAATATAGTGTTATTAGGCAAGTGAATATTTATCTTTTTTTTTTTTTTTTTACCTCTATACCAACTCCCAGTTTGCTATTTCAGTAAAAACGTCCTGCATAATAGTTTCATCTTCAAACTCTGATGCATAGAAATCATAGAGAAAAGACGACCTGAATATTTTTCATTTTCTGCTTAAATTAAAATATTTAAAATATGAATTCTTAATCAAAAATTATATATATACCTCCTAGTATACATCTAAAATATTGGTTAGAATGATCAATTCGGGCTATTTTGTTACTTACTTTGCTTCCCTCCTCTTTGATTTGCTGTCTCTTTCAACACTGACATATGAGTGCATTTCGTGTTTCATGTTTAAATCTTTTTAAAACCTCTTTGAAGCATCACTGCTCCATTCCCGCCTCCATCTTCTTTCACATCCAGAGGAAAACATGTTCCATCAACATTTTCTGATCATTTTGGGGTAAATGATCCTATGATCCTACTGGTTCAAGAACTATCAACTGGCTGTTTATGTTCTATGCTTTGTGCATGCATTAGTCATTTTCCACTCTGATTTATTCTTGTTTGATCATGTCTGTAGGATTGAAATTTTTTAGGATCATAAAATCTTCCTTCCTAAATTGTAGAATGACATGAGCTGAGTCAGTCGGTTAGAAAAGAAACATCTCAGATATTCTTATGCTCTTAAAATGTGGAATCATGTGATTATGTTTGAATAGGTTTTCTCAAGCAAGAAGCAAAAGTCATCTTATGTGCAGAAACGTATGTCAAAGCAACCTTGTGTTTTTTTTTTTTGTGTTTGTTTGGTTTTTTTTCCATGTATAGAAACAAAATGCCAAGAGAATTTAGGGGTCAGTGTAGTTAATGTGCGTGTAATAATGCAAAATGGTGGCAGCAATAGAAGAAGATGTTAAGTATGGATTGCTTAAAACCACAGAGGGACCTCTCACATTGACAGTATTTATTCAAAAAATATGTTTGGTTTAGCAAAACAAACTTGCCACAGCTTAATATTATCAGGAAGGAATTTTGTTGCTCAATAAGAAAACTGTATTTGGACTCTCAATACAGTTTTGTATTGAGATAAATATAAGACTCATATCTATTATCCAGCAGTAGTTCCAAGAATTAATGTCAAGTGTAAAAGAAAAAAGAGATTCAGATGGAAAGCAATTTAAAACAGCCAAATGGACATCCTTCATGTTCTTAGCAGCATCCCCCTCTCACACTTTTTTCATGTACTTAGAGTATGTCTTATTCCTTCAACCTTTTTGTAGTGATGCAGTGTTTTCAACTGGGAAGCAGTAAATGGATTTGTCCTGTGCATGTATGAATCCATAGCTGACAGCACTGAATCACCTTCACCACTAATAAAATTATTAACCTTCACATATATGCTGGGAGAGCTGCTCAGTTGGGATTCACAGAACATTACTCTCTCATTTCATCGACGTTAGAGTGACTGCAAAACCCACAACCGTAATCTGGTCATGGTGCTAATCGACGCATTTTATACAGCAGGATAGTTTAGCACTAAACTGACCATGGCTGTATGAATGACAAAACATCACAATTGCATATATCACAATAAATAGTGATACATTAATATGCAGCTAGCTGAGTTGCATGAAACTATGCACCAAGAACATACAGGGTGTCCTATAGATTCCATGGAGATGGAGATACATGTGCAAATATGTCAGTGTCAATTTATTTATACAAAAATAACTGCACAAATGTGCTGTACAGTATTCATAAATAATATAGTTTAAGCAGACAAACTTGTTTATCTCTAGTGGTTACAGTAGAATAATTAATAAAGCCTTATTTTTCAAGTCTTGGTCTTGTTTCAGTCAAAAGAATAGTTTTTTTGAGGGGTTTTCTGTTCAAATTTGGGCAAATGTATTTAGTGTCAAATCACATGGCTTATTTGTGCACTTTTTCACATTATTGCATACCTCCTTTGCGTTTCAATAGCCTACCAAAACACAAAGAACTAAGTAGCTCTCTAGAAATGTTCTTCTCTCTGATTCTATAGCTTATGTTCAGCCAGAGTGATTCTATTTGAAAATATTAAATGATTTATGATTGTCTCAGGTAAGCTATTCAGGCATCCCATTCCCCTTCACTGTCCGCTCAGCCTTAATTTGTCTTATGTAAATTTTGGCAGCCATACCCAGCCCTTAGGTTCCACAAGGACTCTCTCTGTGGAACAATAATGCTTCTATTCAAAGAGTAACACCAAACATACAGAAAACAAAGACAATGACGACGATGGGTGTTGAGATGAGCAGAAGATAACCTACGCTTGCTTACAAAATATAGTGTAAAACAATCTACACTTTGCAGTTTGAAAAGTTTTTTTATATTATATTCTGGAGAGAAAGTAATTTATTCCTTTTTTAACTCCTCAAAGTTGACAGTGTCTGAACCAATGCCTTGTCACTCCCATAATGTAGGGTGTACTGTATATTTCAGAGTGGAACTATGTAGTTCAGTTGGGCTAAAAATAGTATGAATAGTGTCTACTGGTACATGGAGTCCAAGCGACTGAAATTTACAGACTTTGAGCAATATGTCGAGGCTTTGAGAAAAATATACAGCACATAGATGAAACTTCTCCTAATTATTGTAAATATTCCTTACAAAATTGCTAGTTAATCTAGAGTCTTAATATTTTCACCTCGTCTTGCTGAATGCTTGGTGGCAGATATGTATTGGACATATTTTATGATCAAATCAGGAAATAATTACCTGACCAGACAGACTTCCCTCATCCAAATGCAAAATGGGATGTGACACAAACATCATTAATGGCATGCTACGTGCTTCTTAATGTTCTTGTCATATTTTTCAGCTTATACCAAAGTTAAAAGCATTCTTAAATACAACAATGTCTGTAGAAGGATGAGAAGTAGTGACAGCAGTTTTGTTGTCATTGTTAAACTTTTGAACAAAGCTTGAAGTTTTCATGTAGCATTGTATAGCTCTCTGCTGAGATGATGAAATCTCCCCTCTTGTTTTTACTGGATCACTGCCCTGGATACACACCCACACACACACTCTATCACAAACATAAAGTTTTCCTGCTGTGTAGCAAGCTGACTAGTCACATTCTGGCTTTATGATCATGTGGAGAATCTATCCTCTCAAACTAAAAACTGTACTTTCATTATGCCTCATATTGGTGCTTCGTGTTCAGATAGTACTTGAGCATTATTGCATTACTGCATGGTGAAACAATATGGCTACATCCAGTTCTGACTCAAAGGTGAGCCTGTGATTCCTTCAAAGCAGATTATTCATTTTCCTCTGACTCATGTCTTGTGACCTGGATTGGTCAATCTACACAGCATCATTTTATAAAAGCAGGAAGGCTTTCTTAAATCCATTAGAGTTTCATTCATCTGGTGACCACAAACAAAGTCAAAGCAACTTTTATTTATTTTGTGTTTGTTGATTTAAGTCTTGAACACACATAAAACATGGTGAACTGAATATTTGCATATCTTGTGATTCTATGATGGCAGGTTTTTATAAGTAGCACTCTGTAGCACCAATCTGAAGGTAAAAGTCTAAACAATATGTGAAAAGGATGTATGAGATTTGTAGAAATGCCAATTTCCCCTATATTAGACTTGTACAAGGGAGAGAAGGGCAGCCTTGAAGATCCTCCTTGTGGACCTGATTGCTTGTTGCAGTCTGGCCCAGTCATGTCTTGTGGATGAGCCAAACTACACAATGATGGATGTACATAGGACAGACTAAATAATGGCCATTTAGAAGACAAACTTAATCTCCTGTGGCAAGAATGGCATTAATGTCTCTGCTGGGGCTCAATTTCGAATAATGTACTATGTCAGAGTCATTTCAGATCCCGAGAAATAGTGGTTCGTTAGAACCGGAAGTGATATACTATAGATGTAGTGGAGCTAAGCACACCATGTTTGCTTATCTACACTACGCAAATATAGCGTATAGTCCTCAAATCTATACATTATTTGAAGACTTGTAGGAAGTCTGAAGGACTTTATACAAATCTTTATACAGATTTGAGGACTTGGTAGTTCATAAATGGATGAAACGTGACTGTGTCGGTTGTTTTCCTGTTTGTTCTGGTAGAATTTGTTTAGGTAAAAATTTAAGGTCGGAATTCTAAGTTTACACTTTTAGAAATATTCTTTTGGCATTCTTTCATGAGTAGGAGGATTTTAAGTTCAGTTAGTCACTTTGATGGTTAGTTTTCTGTTATCTTACTTTGTCTGTATTTCATTGTTAATGTTTTGCATATCCCAGAGTGTCCTTTTCTGTTCATTTTGTCTAATTCCGCAGCCCTTCAGTTTCCTCCATCTTCCTGCTTCAACTAAAGCTGCAGCCAGTTAACCAGACTCACCAGTTCTGCATTAAGTAATCAGGTTTACCAGTGTCATTGTCAGATCCTTCTTGTCCAGCTCATGTTTCGCTTGTGTTTCTGTTGAGACACAAGCTGTTTATGTGCATTATTTTTATTATTTTTGTAAGATTCTTGTCATGGATTTTGTTCTCTGGACTGTGCCTTTTTGTTAGTCCATTGCTTTTATTTCTGTAATTCGATATTATCATAATCCTATCTGCCTCCCGCCTGCATTTCAGTCCTATGTCATAGAACCACTTATGACACATTCTGGCTGTGGTGTGGTATTACTTTCTTCAGTATCAGGTCTTGTTTTATTTTATTCTCTTTATTTTTGCTACACTCTCTCTACAGCTAAGCTAATTTATTGCTAAATTGGTTTTAATTGAACAATGAGACTAGTTTTTGTATTTTTTTTTATGTATGACATGTTCTCATTTATGAGCAGTAATTAAGACCACTGCATAGATTCAATCCTTGAGGAGATTTTTATTAAAACGGACAACTTTACTAAAAAGCCTTTCATTTTTTTTTTTGCCACATGCTGTTTATTCTTATTTACTTGCAAAGCATTATCTTGTTGCTTTGTGCTACTATATTACATAGTACAGTATGTTAAATTGTTGCTTTGTGCTACTATATTACATAGTACAGTATGTTAAATTGTTTCATTTTGCTGAAAAAAAAATTAATTGGGTATCAGGGAAACTAAATTGAATATCAAAATGGTCTGTACAGATTTTCATGCATCTTTATTATGTTGTACTGTTTGCAGTTTAGATGGGCCTTGTATCAGCCACAAAGGTGAGATACCCAGGGTGTGTATGTGTGCAACCTGGCTCATATACATTTACACCTATGAAATGAATGAAAATCAACCATGGTTTAATGCACGTAAAGATCTTGAACTATAGAACAGAAGAATAGCTCTTAGTGTGTTTTTGTGTGTCATTAGAGCCAAGGTTTGCAGCTTTGAAATTTTCAATCTTCTCTTATGGTTTTCTTACATGTGACTCAGTTATTTTCACTATTTCTTTTGCAATCTCCTATTTCACATGTTTCCTTGTATTTTTTCTTCCTATGGACTTCAATTGTTGAGCTGTGATGCACATTTCAGTGTACTCACAGGTTTCAAGCAACAGCAACTCATTCATTATAAAGAAGAAAATCAAAGATAGACATTCCGTGCATTAGATTGGCAGGCAAAATACATTTATTAAGACTTCCAATCATATTGACCTTCTTTGGCGAGGAGAAGAACATAAATTTAGACCGAATGTCTTAAAATGCTATGCTGAAGAAAATACTGTAATCAGATGTTGGTTCAAAATTTAAAAAACTATTTTATCACCTCAGCAAAGTTGCTTTCACCCATTAATGGAGGCTTTTTTTCCTTTGGAAAACCATTTAATTTTATTGAGACAAAAATATATATGTAAGAGGGACATGCTCTGTACAATGCTAGCAGTTTAACTCATTGTTAAATTCCTGTTGATGTTTCAGCAAAGGGCGTTCATTTTCATAGGTTTCCTATTCATATGAAGTCCTCCTTTGTATGGACATTTATCATCCTGCATCAGCTAAAGACTGTAGTTGTGGCTATACATAGATAATGCAGTGTTTTATAACCCTTTGTCCTTCCCAAGACATACACTAACATAAGTCAAATGATAATTCAGTAAGAAGAGATTCCTCTGTAGTATTCATCACTATTGCAGGTGTATTGTGGAAGCGCAGTGTGCATGGCTATAAATAATATAGAGCAACTTTTAACGCCGCTATCGATTATAAAGCATATCTCTGCAGAGTACTTTCACCGTACATTTGTTTTAAGGGCCTAATTTATGTTTTTTGTCCCACAAGGGGCTTATCTGCATCCAGTGACATGCTGATAATAGGTAAAGTGAAGGACTTCCTAATCACGGCATGCAAACCTCCTCTTAATGGTGAAAACCTGCTTCTAGGTAAAGAAAGAAGGTAACATGAAGAGAGAAGACCGTTTAAAGCTGTTGCATATATCTGCTAAGACTTAAGAAACTACTAGTATTAGTTTGTATTCATATGCTCAAGATTTAGGGTTTCATTTTAACAATAAATCATGTTTTTTACATAGTTTAAGCCTTTCATACTTTCCTTTTTAATTGTTTATGTAGGTATGATTTTTGTTGTTTAGAAGTGTTGCTGCTTGCTTGAACTTCACTAATGTACACTATATGCATACTTAGTATGCATATAGTGCATACTAGGTATGCACTATATGCATTAAGAAAAACAAACTTCCAAATATGGAAGAACTTCAGGACTGTTTTCATTCCGGGAACATTTCCTCTCCGAGTGACAATGCTCTCCAATTCAATCAGGAACAACCTTCCGCACGCGAGATCAGGAGATATTCTGTGGGTACATTGTATTGCACTTTCCAGAACCGGGTCGAGCCGGAGCCGGCTCCGGCCATGTAATTTGAAATATGTCAAAGGTTTGTATCTTAAAAGTAAGTGGTAATAAAGTTAGTTTTCTGAATAAATAAGGATTTCAGAAGGGAGGATAAAGTTGAAGATTGTAATTTGTCTACCAAGGTTTCCTAAGTAAAAAGAAAAACTAAAAAAAAGAGATTATAGACATTTTGCAGGGGAAGATTGTAAAAATAATAAACTATAAACGAGAGACTCTATACCTGGGAACTGCAGGACAGGGTGGAGAGAAGAGATGAGGCAACAATAGCAAAAATATATGTAATATATGACAGAAAACCCGAGGAATGTATGGAAGTAAGAGATTTATGAGGAGTTAAATACTTTACTGCTCTTGGTCTTCGTCAACCTTATGAAATAATTTAATTTAGGCCAGCTATTGCTACCAGATCATCTTTGTACTTACCATTAAAGTGTCAGGACTTCTTCACTTCTCAACTTCAGACGACCATTGTGTATAATGGTTACAAGTCTCTGTAGGAGCATTGGATAATCTTTCTCCTCTAAATAATAAATTTATTTTGGCTCCTACAGAACTCCCACATGTGCTTACCCCATAGTCTGTTTTTTAACCCACATTTCAATATGGATACATTTTAGATGTCACTTTTAATTTTAGCTAATTTTCTTTGCTTGTTTAAATCAGGTTCTGAAGTCTGACACCTTGTGTTTTATTAGGAAGGTACATTTATACCTTTAAAAGCTTGGCTGCTCTTGCTCAGGCAAGTTAGTGCCATTCCAGAAATATTTTAAAAAGTTTATATTTACTGTGAAGATATAAGCACCAAGAAGCTGCCTTTGTTAAAAACAGATTTTGTTACTTGCTTGAAGTTTACAAATTTCATTATTAAAGTGAATAAAACCCGTATTGTACAAAATAGTATTATAGCAACCCAAACATTTTCTCATTTAAATGTCACATCAGATTACCAGGAGCAGAACAACGAAATAAAAGATTTAAGATACTTCTTCAGGGAATTTATTTTTTCTTTTTTATGAAACCAGCTTGGGGGCCAGTGAAAAGTATTATCATACCTTTACTGGCTTCAGTTCTGTGTCTGAGAACCTTTTACTGCTGTAAAAGAACTTTACAATTTTTGTCAGCTTTGGCACAAACGCATGCCAAGCAGTTTCTCAAGGTGATGGAAAACTAGAGAAGGTTCTGTCATGATTGGGGCAAAGCAGATGGTAGCCCATATTGGTCCTTATGGGAAATAGGAAAGAGTGAGTCATCCAAATCTCTAGAGCGTTGAGTTGGAAGGACTTTTAAACAAGTGTGTGCAAAAGAGGAGAAAGACTGACCCTTAATCTGAACAAAGAGGTTTCATTGAGCAGGATTTTTTGTTTGAGTTAATAACATCTGAAATGTTAGAATGTGAGTTAATTCTAAACAGTGAATTAGAAAATCACCCAGTCGCATCACACCAACTTGGTGCATTTTTCACATGCAAGAGAAATAAAAACAAAAATATTCAGTGAGTAGTGGCTGTGTAGAATAAAAATGTCTTGTCAAGATTAGATTGAGAATATGAGGGAGATTTGGTGGTGAAAAGCAAAAATAGGTTAAAAACAACTTGTTACAATCACGGTGTGTGGAATAGCTGTGTGCTACTAACAGGAAGCTAAGGCTAGATGCTGGAGGCTCTCCAAAGTTTTGAATATAAGACAGAAATATGATGCCTGGTCACATGTACATGTTTTGTTTTGTTTCCCTTGCTGTTTGAAATTTAAATTTATGAAATGTATGTATTTCCAATGAAACCCTGCTTTTATGTTTGTTGTTTTTGTATCTCAACTTATACACCAAATGAATTAATAGAAATTTGGGTTAAAAACTGGGTTTGTAAAAAAAAGAAAAAAAACATTTCTTATGTATGTTTTTTTTTTTTCATTTTTCATTGTGTGGCTAATTACTGAAGGATTTATGAAACTTATTTTTCAGTGAACTAGTCTCAATTCTGTACTCACTTCATGGATATTTTTAAAAAATGCTGTTTCATCCTGTCTTTTTTGACCGTTTTATGCTTGATATTAGGACATAGTTATTCTTGCATGATGCTTTATTTCTGCAACAAAGGTGGCTTGAAGGAATACAGTTCCCAGCTGGGAGCTTGTAGAGTTGTGTTATACTGAATGTCCTTGATGCTGCAGATGGAACTGCTTTGATCCCTGAAAGATACAGAGAAACTCTCTTTCCCTCTGGAGAATGTCCCTCTGTATTTTTTATTTTTTTTTAAAGCATCACAGTTGTTTTTGTCACCACGAGATTCCTATATGTCTACATGAGCAGGACTGCCGCAGCAGGTCACAGCAATGTGCTGCAGCAACCATCTGCCCCATATTAGTCAAAATGTCAGGTGGGTTTAAATCTGCGCCCTTCACCTCCACGCAGCCCCACTTCAGTATACCATTCGCTACGTGGCAGGTGGCAGTTCTGTGTGTGTGTGTGTGTGTTCTGTGTGGATAGTTTACTGTATTTCCTGAGTGACACATGCTGGACACATTTCTGCAGGGCCACTCTGACCTTTGCTGTCATTCCTCTTGGCAGTCTTTCTTTTATCATTATTGTCAAATTTTTATTTATTTTATTCTTTTTCCTTCGGCTTATTATTTGTTCTGTTTGCCTTTCTCTTTGGGTTTTACCCCATTCTCCACTTTGCTTTCACTTTCCGTTATGCTGTCATGTTGATGCATGTGTTTTTGAGCCACTCGTCTCTTCCTTTTCTTGCTGACAGACAGTGTTGTTGGAGGATGCAGCTAAGTGTGCCGCGCTTTGTCACTCCGACATCATACCGTGTTCTCTGTGCATATCTTACCTGCTGTATCTCTGCTTCTGTTCACGTATTCTCTTATGTAGACAAATATTAGGAATGGATGTCCGATTTCAAGCAGTTTTTTCTTCTGTGTTGGGCTCAGTCTTGGCCTTGGATGGTGCGGTCTTGACTGCATGGCTTATATGACAAACTGTTATTAATCTCAAAATTATTAAATTGATTTAATAATTTCTAAATTATTAAATCGATTTAGAAATTGTGCATCAATCTGGGGCTACACGTAATAACTTAAATATTTGCCTATTACCAAGAAGATGTTTTGGTTTAGTAATTAACTCAATTAATTAAAAAAGAAAATTGATGGACAAAATTACCTTAATAAAACCCTAGTGCTAATTAACTCTGCCTGCATTTGTGTTTTACTCAAAACATTTGACCTGCACCTACTTAAGTGTAAGAAGAATTTTGTCATCAAAAACTTGCACATGTATTTAGCTTTTGACTTATACTTTTTTACCTACTTTACAATCATCTCTCTGCTGTTTGACTGTTAATGCTAATTAAATGATCTTCCATAAAAATCTTTGTTTTCAAGAGGTCCTTTCACAAAGTAAATTGCAATTTTTGGAGAGCCACAAGAAATGACTCATGAGCATGTGCTCCAAGTCATACAGGATTGTCTGGGTTTTAGGTTACTTAAGTCAGTTGGTTTCTTTTTCAATGTTTGTAACATTATTCAAGTACCCAACCATACTAGTAGGCAGGAACTTATATAAGTGGGAATAATTTCTCCATCTCCTTTTGCATGGTTCAACAAATCCACATCCTGGAATTTTAATTAACTGCTAAAACCTTCCCACAACAATCTAGAAGTTAAAGATCCTGTGTGGGCTGAACTCCGATCTTTCTTGTTATTTCCATGTGGAGGTGTTGGTGTATACTTCTACATTAAACAGCTGTTACTACAAACCAAATTACAATATTGGCGGGTACTTTTGTGCTTCCTTGCTTTGGCCCGTTCTTGTGTTGATGTTGCCCCAATCTGGGACTATCGACTACATTGTTGTAGAAAAGTAATTGAATTGGCCGCCATGGCTTGGACTTTTGCTTTGTGTGGCCAAAAGGTCGTTACACCAGATTAGTTATTCTGGCTTGATGCCAGCAATGCCATGCTCTTCCTCTCTTTTTGTGCTCCATGCCAAGCGTTCATAAAGCAA
The DNA here is from genome assembly GCA_903067095.1 of Girardinus metallicus. Classification (NCBI taxonomy): domain Eukaryota; kingdom Metazoa; phylum Chordata; class Actinopteri; order Cyprinodontiformes; family Poeciliidae; genus Girardinus; species Girardinus metallicus. The sequence continues at coordinate 25,470 of CAEGAE010042294.1, forward strand.
AAAGCTGTGAATGTGATTGAAAATTGTAGGGTATAAATTAGATGTATATATAAAAGTTAGAGTGCTTGTGAATGTGTGGTTGACTGCAGCATGTAATCAAGCTTTGATGAGCTTCTTGTTTCCCAGGTGGTGGTGCAGTGAAAGTATCATCATCTTTTATTAACGCATGGTCAGTCACATTCTGCCACAAGTATTTATACAAAGTCTGATAAACATAATATCTCTCTTATCTTTTTCTGTAAAAAGGGTTGCATATAACTATACAATTAAGGTAATAGCAGGGCCAGATTTTCTACTAAAAATATGAAATCAATCAATATGATTTCTTTTTTAAATTCAAAGAATTAATCTTTTACTTCACTGAAAAGTAAAGATAATCCTTTTATTTCAAAGACCTGATTTGAAGCTGCTTCTCATCTGCATTTGTTTTAATGATGTAATTAATTATTTTTATGGACAATAAATCTCATTGTATTCATTCATTGTGGCCTTCATTTTTAATAGATATAATTTGTTTTGGTTGTGCATGTAATGCTAAAAAAGAGACTGTTTTTCAGATTTATTTGTAACAGGTAAATGCTAATGACACGACAGCCACCAATGACCGATTTGCTGTAAAATTCCTTTATGTATATTATACTGACATTTAAATTTGAAAGGGAAAATAGGTTGACTCTTCTGAGCAAAGCTCAAAAGTACAAAGGCTGAGAGAGGAATTGCACATTTTAATTGCAGACCAACAACCTCATTTTATCAGGACACATGACTGCTGTGTCCTGATAAAAATTTTAACAGCTCTTACAAATTAAAGTCATCTCAGTGAGATGCCAGAGAAAGTGAGGAAAAGTGTCTCAAGCACAACGTAATTCAGCATTGGCCCTCGTCCACCTGTTGCTGCACACTACCTGTCATCTGGCTGAAGGAAGTCTACTCTACTTATCATTTTAAAATAGAAAAATAATCCTGTTGAGTGACACATGTTATGTTTATTTAAGTGATGTTTTAAAATGTAACTAGTGCAATAATCCAGTTTATTATCATGCTAATATGAACTAGTCGAAATTAAGTTAATTTATAAAGACCATCACTAAAGGAATGAATTTTGCACAATAATAACATAACTGCAAAACTTTTTGGCTGCTCTATTTCTGCGTAAACATGTGCATCAGAATCAAAACAATAAAATAACTGCTGTTATGTTCTTTTATTATCCAGCAGAATAATTGCTTCTCTGTTTTAAATAAAAGCAATTTGATCAAATTGCAGATTTTTGTATTTAATTTTTGTGTAAATCCACTGATTTTGTAAGTGTTATTTATAACCCGTAGTTATCATGTGACATGTTCACTGAGGGTCATGTCTACTTTAAGCTAACCTCTGTCATACCCTGCAGTGACTAATACCCAATTCCAGCATTATGAAATCTTTTTATGTAATCATGAGATCGTAAGTCAGTGCTCTTTTACGCAGTGCATGTAAACTTGTCCACTGAACTGAAAGCCATCAGAGCTTGTTATTTATGCTACATTTGGACAGCAGCTATTTGTGGGAAGTTGGTTGTTTCTCTTTTTATTTTTTTATTTTTATTCACACACACACGCACACACGCCCACGCACTCCTGCATGCACTCGCATACAAACCCCTTTCACTCGTTCTCACACACATCCAGCTCAATCTCCATTAACTGAGATAAGGTGAAATCTCTTTACGCCACTTGCAGTCTTTCTTTTCCTGCTCTGACTGACCAGGCAAATGATAGCTTGCGAGGCCCAGCCTCCGTCTATCTGCAGAAAGCTGATAAATCCTGCCACACACACACGCTGCACAGCTACACAACACTCATGAGTGTGCAGATGTGTGCAGATGTACACTTATTCCATTCATACACATAAATACACATACAATTTTGAGACAGTCATTCAGACTGAGCACTGACAGGACAATAATCTACCTTAATGGCAACAGTATTTCTGGTGTAATGTGGATATGTGTGTTGGCGTGCGCAATGACCTGACCTGGGAGAAAGTTACAGTGCACATTGGTCCTCATCAGTCATGGGCTCACAGTCTCTCGTCAGGGCAGCAGCAATTGATTTACCTGCTGATACCCTGATACGGCTGATAGGGTTAATTGGTTTTCAGAGGGCATGTAGAGAGACAGAGCCTGACACTGACCAGATTACTGCAGAAACACCGGGGAGGACCTACCACAGATGGAGAGAAGGGGAAAGAGGAAATAAATGGACACTTGAAGATGAACTTAAAGCAGGAGGTGCAGAGGAGGGGAGATGATGAATTATCTTTTTTATCACCAGAGATGGGACATCAAAGAGTGAAGAGTTGAAGCAATGACAGAACATGAAGTAGAAGGGAGATGTTCCATTGTCTGATTCCATTGTTTCTATGAAGTCTTGAAAAACCTGGAAACTATGAAGTTCAAAATTTGTGAGGTTAAAAGAAATGGGAAATGGAGAAAGGAAAGTAAGTTGTATTTTCAGGCTTTATATTCTTTCCCATTCTCTGAAAGCTGTATCCGTCCATCCATAACTTCAGAACCCGAGGAAGAAGAAAAATAGATGCTGAAGCTATTTACATAGAGTACTAGAGAAATAAGAACTTAAGAAAACGGCACCATCAGGTTTTCAACAGCTAAGCAAAAGGACCAGAATACAGTAAAAGGAATGAGAGGCCAGAGGTATAAACATAGAGGAGTGGTAATGGTGAAGCAGGTGAGGAAATGAAATGAAATTTGTAGCAAATAGGAAGTCAGCTTTCCTCAGATTCCCCACAGACTGATGTGAGAGAGTAGATGGCTACAAGAAATATCTTTGTTATTTCAGCTAAATATTTTAACTCAGGAGTTTCACATAGATCCTAATTTTACTGTGATCTTAATTTGTACAAACTGTTGAACAGTTTAAAAGTCTGGATTTTCTTGTTTACTTTTAAATATCCAGATTTTTTCATAAGCTTCAACCCAATCTTGAATCTTTCAGTATTCAGGATTTTCAGGATTTTCTTTGTTACTGAAACTCACTAAACTTTGAGCTATGAGTCATTCAAAAATGAAAAGGTTTGAACTCAAGGAATTTACCAGAGACATGATCTGTGAAGAGTTCAGCTGCAGTTAAAGAATTTCAACAGAAAGTCTGAGACGTACTCTTCCCACATTTGTACGCACACACAGCATCATATGCTGTCATGATTGAGACTCAGTTGAGAATGACTGAAGTAAGGGTGACATTTTTTTCAAAGCCCTTCATAAAGTCTTAAGAACTATTGATAAAAACTACTTGAAAAGAAAGTATGGAACTAAAAGAAACGAAGGATGGTTTAAAACTTTCGCACAGTCCTGTAGCTTGGACCAATCAATGTTGACAAGCTTTTCTTCTCATCTCTTGAGGTTTTCACTTTTACTTTGCCTTGACAACTTCTCTTTCGCATCTGAAGTGACAAACTAGCCCTGACTGATAACAGTTACAGATGAGCTTCCCTTAGAGGACGATAAGTGTTGAAAGTCACTGAGGACATGATGGATGAATATGGCAAAGAACAGTTGTGAATGCTAAATACCCCAACCACATGGAGTGAACCGGGGTTGTTCTGTCATTAAGGATGAACCCAAGATGTTACAGTGTACAGCTAAGATTTTGCAAGCTGCTACTTTTTCAGCTTTGCTTTGAATTTTGCAGTGTTAATATTTTTCTCAAAGGAAGCTAATATTTGGTATTTGAGTTGCTGTTTTTATGAGCACAACTCAGCATTAGTCAGCGTAGACTGACAAGGTAAATTTTATACATTCCTACTTTGCTGTGAAATTCCCCAAAGCAGACGCTTGGCAGGTGTGTGAGACTCTTTTGAAAAAGTTTCAAGAGCGCAGCCAGTTTTTAAGCCGCCTGAGATATGACATAAATATTTAATATGAACTCACAAAGTCTGACACAGGTTATCTTTCATATCAGTCTTGCGCTCAAGCCTGGCGAGGTGGTTCTTATTGATTTTGCAGAAGTCAATACTCAGCTCCAGTTGCAAACCTCTAAATATTGTGAGACAAAGCCTTTAGAGGCTAAATAATCCTGAAACATTCCTTATTATTGGTTTTTCGTACCAGACCTGACAGCCTTTTGTTTTTGTGCCATGCCCTTCCTCACTGACGCTTTACAGGAAGCTGACAAACGTCGCAACAAGGAGCAGAGTTCCTGGTGTCAGTCACCAAGCTGCTGCAGTGAAGCAGCTGAAACATTTGGTGGAAGATGATGACATTTTCCTTCATCCAATAACCTGACAACCACAGAGCCCCTGATCCATCCCATTGTTACTGGGTTAAAGTCTGCATCCAGAACTAGTCCAAGTATTGCATAAGACAGAGTGATCTTAAAGGTATTTCTTTACAAAAGAACATTCATTATGTCAGTAAAATAATAATATATAAGCTAGTGTTCTCTCTGTGTTACCCCTTACTCTTGGACGGAATGTAATATATATATGGATCTATAGATATATCTTTTTTTTTTTTTTGTTCCAAGAAATTCAACTACTTAAAATCAAACTAAACCTTATGTTTTACATCAGGTAAGATTTCTGATATTATTTAATTTTTTTTTTTTTTTTTTTAGAATTTGGCATTTTTCCAGGTTCAAGTTTGCATGGACAAAGTTTACTTTGCCTTTAAACAATCTGAGAAATCCAAGATGATGTTTTAACTGCATAAGCTGCAGTTAATTCAACACAACTTACTTATAATGAGGCACTGCTAAGGCTGTCTTTGTGGAAAAACCTCAAATTCGCTTACATTCTGACTTTAGACAGAACAACAGGAAGATTATGCTGGACCTCCACCTAATCTAATCCTTCTGTATAATTTCCAGATGTCTAAAGGTGTCACATTCATCTCTTCAAAAGATTTGCCTGCTTACAGTTTGAAAATGCACTCGGGGAAAATTTTTGACCGATCAAATGAAAATAGAAGTGTTTTTCTTGCCATAAGTCTAAAGCGAAAAACTTGGACCCTAAAATTACACCATGCCAAGCATGAAGGACAGGGGTGTAAGTTGGTACAAGTTGAAGCATAGATTGCGTCATAAGGAAAGAAGATTTTATTGAAGTACTGAAGCAACTTCTCAAGACATAAGTCAGAAAGTTGAAGCTGGGGGAGCAAATGTGTCATCCAATTGGATAATGATAATAAGTAAACCTTCAAGTTGGCTATAAAGTGATTTAAGGACTCCAAAGATTTGAAGAGACCATAACCAAGCCCTCATCTAAATCCAGCAGAAAAAAAAAATTGGGCAGAGATGAAATGTGTGTTCAATCAAGGTGGTCGAAAAAAAGTGACTGTTTCACTTGTTCTGTCAGGAGGAATGGCTCAAAATCCAAAGATGTTAATGAAACAAAACCCAAAATGGTTGAATCATGCCATAGTTTTAAAGGCCATTCTTACCAGTCTTTAAAAGAGGCATATAGCCTTCACACATGCACAATCACATAAAAAGCTGTTATTATTCTAGCATTTGTCAAATACAAATAATTGCTTTGATCCTAACTTACCTTAAAAAGAGAAAAGTTTAGTCCAATTTGATGTCAAAAGGAGAAAAATATCCTTGTATTTTCTTACACAGTGTATGTAAATGTCTGGTTTCAATTCTGTGTGAAAGGCAGTGAAGCAGTTTTACACTGAACCATAAATAATTTACACGTCTTCACAGCTATGCGCATGTTTAATTATTCATATAAAACTAAACTACTGGATTTAAATAAATAGATCAACCATTTACATTCAGCAAACACTGATGTGTAAATTAAGCTTGTAGTTGTTTATCAGAAGTAAACTTTGTTTAATTTGGATTTTCATTTTTCATCGGTTGATTGCGCATATTGCAAGTTGCTATTAGTAAAAGCTTCTGCCGAAATGTCAGCAAGAAAATGGATCATTATTTACAAATGCTTATTAGTCCACAATAATCTCAACAGTGCTTTTGTCTGCATGCTATTGTCTGGATCAATAAAGCCTGGAGCACTTGAGTGCGGTGCATGACAGCTGCCACTTTTGTTTTTAAATTAATTATGCAGCAAATGTGAAAAGTTTGAGATATGAAGTAAACTTGCATGTAACACAGGGGTTGGTATTTTGAAAATGCATGCTTTGAATTTACAAATGCTTGGGGGGGGAGTCAGACAAATCAGCAAACTGAGGAAAACCATATTTGTGCTGCACCCACACTTGTCAGTAAACTAATTTACTCAGGGTTGGGGTTGCCACCCACATGCATATGCACACTGAATTATGTAGAGTCTGATCAAAAATTAAGGGAGTAGAAATGTCCTTGAAAAGTTAAAGGCTGGCTGTGAAATTGCAAGTGAGGAGCCACAAATTTCTCTTGCTGCTAAATTGAAGTGCCCTTTTTGCATTTCACCCAGTAATTTGTTGATTTGTCAAATATTCACACATGAACAGTTTCACTATCCCCCTGTGGGCCACTGCAAGCAAATTGTGGTGGAGTAATCCTTTCCTATGCACTATGAACGGCAACAAAATAAGCGCGAGTCTTGGTCAAAGCGCAATAGCCTGAAGGAAAAGGAATAAAATGTGAAAAAAATGCTGAGAGTTGCACACGTACTCAAAAAATAAAAAGATACATGCAGGAACACTGAACTGTTTTCACAGCCTGCTTTTACATAATTTTATACTGCACCTAGGAATTCCAGTCAGTCCTAAAGTCTTGAATTGAAATTGAAATTAAAACATAATATTGCATTTAATACTTATTCTGTTTTTAATGTAATCTGTAAACACTGCAGTTGTTGATCTTTTCTATTTTCACATTTGTATTTTGTTTTTATTTTGGTTTGTCTGACCATACGAATCTCATACTAGCTCATGCCTACTACAAGGGTGCATCTCTTTTACTTAATTATTAGAGCAACAAATAAGAGAAACATAAACAGAGGACATTTGGCCATAGATGACCAGTTTATGGCTCTGAACATCTTTCAGATTGAATTAATGACAAAGAAATGTCTTTTGAACAGCACAGACAAATCTTAGGATTATTAACAGGCACACTGTTGCCCTCAGGCTCAACTAAGGCTTAGCTTTTCTTTATTCTGTCTCGATACCCGTCAGACTCCAACACCTTGTGTGAATAAACGAAGCTTGGCGTGACAAACATCCTGACAGTTTATTTCTGGACAAAGGTATTTAAGATCAAGGTGATTGCTGGCTTTTTAATTTAAAAAAAATGTAGAAAAAATACTTTTGAAATGTAAATAATACAGATGTTAATACAATAAAATAAAATATTTGAATGTTGCCCTATTCTGGCAATTTAATTCAAAAAGTCTAACTTATAAATTCCCTGCACAGACAGTGAAGGTATTGCAAAAAATTTATTTTTTCAGAAATGTTAATATTACATCAGACCAGTAAAACAAGGATTTGTAATATAGATATTTCAAGGCCAACTTGATCATGGGGAATACTGCTGACTTTTCCAAACAATGGTCATTGATACCTTCCACAAAAAGGCAAAGCTCAAAGCACTATTGTCAGTTTGTGAATAGACTGTTTTATTTATAAATGGTAAGATGAATGTAAGGATAGAGCGGTAGAAAAAAGGACCACAACCAACAAGTATCAGCACTGAAAAGATGGTAAAGTTAAACCCATGTAAACATTTGGATCGTTTCATAAGCTGTGCACTGCAGTCAGATCTCCAAGAGTTGCTACATACAGACATATCAAGGACATGGGCTAGAACTGTTACTTTCCCTGTGTTAAGCTCCTCCTGAACTGGAGACAAGTCCAAAAGCATTTTACAAAAAAGGACTGGATTTCTGCTTCAGTGTTCAAACTCAACTTTTCCATAGCCTTACATTTCTGTAATCCAGTTTTATTTCATGTTTTTTTTTTTTTTGTTATTCTAATTTCCCAAACAATAGCTTTCAGCCTTAGTCAGCAAAATTAATATAAGCCTTAAATTGAAACCTATCACTCTGTGTGTAATAATTATAGATAATTTGAGTTTCACATAAGTACTTAAATAATATTTTGCATAATATTTTAATTTGATGAATTGCTGAATTGTCTGAAAATGGGGGGTGGGACATGCACCAGTATGAGAGTGAGCACAGTTGTGATGGAAAGGAAAGACTTAGTTTTTATTTCGGAGGACTTCAGAGAAAAATAAAAAAAACAAACTTCGATGCCTGTTCTAGCACATGGATATTGATTACTAACAATACTTGTAATAGTAATAATAATCAATTATTATATAACATAATAATAATAAGCGATAGCTAATTTAATACCTGCAGGTCTCTTAAATATGTATATAACTGCACCTCCATTCACCGTGGAGCAGGGCATCCACTTACCAAATTCATAGGTTGAAAAAATAATACCTTTCATTTCTGTTTGAGCCACTAGTCTCATAAATAGCCGCACATAATCTCCAAATTACAATGACACAAGTAGATTTTTTTTTTTTAGATTTTAGGAATAAATAACCTGAATGATCAAACACATTACAGTATAGATAAAAAGGTTAAAAAAAATGTAGTTTTCTTTTTTAAAAATTTTATTTAATTTTCTCTAAACTAAGAGCATTTCCAATCAATCAATCAATCAAGTTTTATTTGTATAGCACATTTCAGCAGCAACGCATTTCAAAGTGCTTTACATCATAACAAACACAAAAACATCATCAACTGAAAAAGAAACAAGTCTCAGTGACAGCTGCTATGTCGGCTCTCCCAATGCCTGAATGCTTTTACAGTTACGCTTTTTTAGGATCTGGTGTAAATATAACTGAAGTTACGCTGTCTCTCTCGCTTCCTCAATGTTGTGAAAAATATTGTTATATTTTCAAACACTGTTTTTTTTTTTAGACTAATTTAACTTCTCTGACTTTTGTCTTTCTTTGCAACTTCATAGACTGTTTTTGACAGAAGATCAAATTATCTGATAATTGAAGCCCCAGTGGATTTGTGACAATAGATTTTTTGTTACCTGTGGAGGGGGATTATGCTGTAAAATCTCAGGTATTAGAAGGCTTACAAGAAGGATTACCCATTGTACTAAATTCACAGTCATTTTGAACTGGTAATGTATGTATGGAGTCAATTGCATCTTCCCAGAGCAAAAGAAAACTGTATTTTAATAGGGTTGAGGACGTACATCAGTCATTTTAAAGTGTCTTGTTTCAGTCTCCCTCAATGGTTGAAGAATATGTTACTGCAGTAAAATTTATGGCACTCTGTTATTGCTCATTTCACCACTGTTTGAACTGAAACCTTTTGGGGGTTTTGTCTGTAGCCTTTGCAGCTCTAGAGACTTAAATTGTGTTGCTCTACCTTAAAAATAAAATATCCTGAAGTAGATTCTCACCATGACACGATGTTACTTGAGTAAAAGACAAACCGACTGCAATTTATTTTCTTATGTTTATATCTTGAATTTGTAGCTGGTCAGGATGAGACTATCTTGTTGACATTAAAATTAAATTGTGCTCCTTCTGCTTCTTTTTATGTAAAATGCAGATTAAGTTGTTGACCCATTTCGGATTGTCGTTGGGCATTCTGTTTTCTTTGGGCGGAGGGGAGACCTTTTCTCATTCATTTTTCTATTTTCTTATATGAATATCTAAACCATTCCCTCTATTGAAATCTCCTTTTTTTCTGAGTCTTTGAGCACAACTACTGAAAGAAAAAGTTACAGTGATAACTTTCTCTGTCTTTTTCTTTGAAAGTAGCAAAAATTCAAAGCATGTTTGAGCACAATAGATGGCTTGCACTATAACTTTATTCTTTGCTTGACCTTCCCTCTGCTTGACAAAGAGCTCGACTTCACCAACCTTAGTGAAAGGCTTCACTAAGAGAGATATACAAAACCTTTTCCATTATTAAATTTATAACTGTGCAATATATTAACCTTGACTGTCCCGACACTTCTCTGCTGTCAGACCAGAATTCATTTATCTTCACCAAAGTCTTGAACCTGGGATGCGTTGAAAAATACAGATACACTCCACTGCAGCAGGTATATCTCTTAGTCAATGAACATATCAATTCATACTGCATGTAGCAATAAGTACTGTACAGACCAGCACAGCAAATACTAAATACTGTTGTTTAATGATGATGTGTTGCATTAAATTGCATCTGTGTGCTTGGAGGTGATTGAAATTAGCATTAAAACATAGGTAAGGAAATCCAAACAGGATACTTGCTGAGAACGTGATGAAGATATCATTTCTTGGTAAAATGTTACTAAGCTTACTAAAATGAGAAGCGCAAGAGAGCTAGATCCACTGCAGGGCTGCTGGGTCCCACATTCTGGAAACAACCAAGCACCCCTAAAGTGAAATGGAAAATAATTTATTATTCCAATACCAAAATAACTTAAGTTAGTTCTTGTTTTTTTTCTTTATCCAATGGGAAGCCTGACCTTTCAAAACTCATAATTTTTCCTCTCCATCCATGACAGAGCAGTAAGGAAGGCCAGAGTCCAACACTATGGCTAGTTCCTCATCTGCCCAAAATGAATAAGAAATGACAAATAACCTTAAGCACATCCACCCATTATTTGCATCGTTTAATCTCACACTGTTCTTGTTTAGGTGACTCAGGTAGCTGCTATGAATGTATGTTGCTGTTGGGATACATTAGTAAAAGATAAAGAAATTGTTCACATCTCCATTGTGCTTGAAGGTCCTAGAACCTTGTTTATGTTTAAACACAAAATTTTGATTGCCTTTTCAGCTGGGTGAAGACACATTCAATCGGGCAAAGTTGCTGAATGTTGGCTACACAGAGGCTTTAAAGGACGCCGAGTATGACTGTTTCATCTTCAGTGACGTGGATCTGATCCCTATGGATGACCGGAACCTGTATCACTGTTATGACCAGCCCAGGCACTTTGCCATCGCAATGGACAAGTTTGGCTTCAGGTAAGCTGATCATTGCAAATTGTGTTCTGCTTTTGGTAAATCCAGACAGGCTCACATATATAATAACAGTGTTTACAGATAACATTAAAACAAAACTGCACAACATGAGCTAACATAGCAACAGTTTGCCACTAAAATTGCATGTTATTTATGTTCAATCAAAAATTGTCCAAATTACTAAATTGGTAAATAGATTGTGAATAAATTATCCAAAAAGGTTACTGATTTCCAGTTCAGTCAAAAACTAATAAACCATTACTTTATCTGCTCCTCAAAGTTTTGACTTCTGCATTTTGAAATGGTTATTTGGAATACATACCAAGTTGATCAATTTCTCTAAACTAATTCATAACTAATTTAGAGCTGATTGATCTCTCCAACAAACTCTTCATCATTCCTTTTTAAAACATGGGTATTTATAAACAACAACTGGAACTGAAATATTTGACTAATATTTTCCTAATAATCAGGTGGTACACTGACTTGGTAATTTTGATCTAAATTATTAGTTTTATTAATAATTGCTTTAAGCAATTTTTCATAATTATTCATAGCCAAAGATAGACTTTTACTGATACACTTGTTTTTATTCCCACATTAATTCTAGCTGAGTTTTCTGTTTTGTTTTATTCAGGTTCAGATCCCGGGGCATTCTGCTATCTGTCATCAATCCTTTTAAGTGCAGGTCCTTAATAAATTGATGTATTAATTACAAATCATTTGAAAGTCAGGAAATTAAAAATACCTATCACATAACACAGAGGATTAAATGCAGTTGAGTCTTTCACGTTGTTCATAATTAAACTTTAACTACAACTAGACCATCTTTTTGCTAGCAAAGTCTTCCAGGATGTTTTCTAAAGGCAATAATGAGAAAGAAATATGCAAATTTTTAAGACCTTTAAGTTCACAGAAACCACAGAGGTTCCCAAGCTCTCAATGACTGGGTCTTGTTTTATCTGCTGGCATAATGACACCACACCTAACCTCAATTATCTAGATGCACCATGAGTATTGATGAATAGTCCAAACATAGTCAACAAATGCGACCTCACCACATAGTAGCTTTCAGTGCTCCAGAGCTGTCCAGCTAAAAAAGCCTCCAGGTCTGCAGTGCTTTCAATGTACTGTAGAGCTCAATAAGCTAATGCTATCTGGCAATAAAAACAATGCCAGATGGTAAGCAGTACTGTAGCTGACATTTCCTGTTAGTAATTAATCAGTAAGCACTCAAAATAGTTTTATTCAAGCTCTTGGCTCCTCGATAACAAATGGCCGTAAGAGTTGAGCCTGAAGGTTCTTGAGTGGAAAGACTCAAGATGGATGCAGGTGATTATCAGCTGAAAAATAAACAGTTACAGAATAAACTTTCTGCTCTGATCTTCTTGTTTTACATTTTACAGCTTTTTTTCAAGCTGTAAAATGTTAGACTTGTTTTTTTCAAAATCTTAACAGATTTATTGAATGATATGAAAAGTGTTAATAGCAATTGTTAAGGACTTTTTCACATGTTTTCATAAAAGAAACAAGTTCTCTTTAAACAAACTGCAGAAATCACTTCTTTTGAAGGATTCCTAAAGTATTACATCTTATAGAAACTTTTTAATTAATACGTATAAACATTAGTATGAACATTACATAGTACATGTTTTTAAACATGTTTAAAAGCTTTCTGGGTAAATGTTGCATGAGTGTGTTGCAGAGCACATCTAAACAAGATTATAACAGAAGCTGGTCAATATCAGCATTTGACATAAAGACTACAGGGGAAAAACTTCAATTTAAAACACTCTTTGACGCTTAATTTTTTTATCCGATCAATAGTTTTTTATAGAATGGCAGTAATTTTTCCTCTTTTTTTTTGGAAAACAAAAGAAATAAAGTAGAACCTTTGAATACAAATTCAATTTATTTGATAAAAAATAGATTATATTTGAAATCATTGCCATAGTCATTGTATGATCAGATATTAATGAAATAATGAGTTATAAAGACACCAAACTAATTTTTTGTGGGATACTCACCTGTCGTGGACACTTCTGAATTGAGATCATTAGATGTTTGTTGTTGGGGAAAAAAAAAGTGAAAACCTTTTTGCTTTTCATGCAACAAATAAACACAAAACTTAAATTTCAGTCACACCAGTTTCTTGGTACATTTCTGTCTGTAGAGATTCTGCAGCACTCTAACTGCTGTCTCTAAGCTTGCAATTAAAAATAAATTGGTTCTTGGCCCTTTCTCTCACCTAGCATTTTAGACAGTAGACAGAATTGGATCATTCATGTTAGTGCCAGGTGTGCACAGGGGCATTGGCAGGAGACAGTCCTCTTCATCCTTGTCATTTCAAAGTCATCATAAATAACAGCATCATCCGGGTCTAATGTAACACATGAACACAACTGTACATTTCAGTTCATGCTGTATATTTCAGCATAAACTGAAATATACAGATTTTTTAAAGAAACTTTCTAAAAGTATATCAGTAAGTTAATTTTAATTTAGGAATTAATCAAGCACTTTATTTTGTATGAAGTACTTAATTAAAACCTGTTAATTCTTGTGTCATTATTAATGTTGTCCACTTACTTTCTACCTACTGCACTCCATAATGTTTAGACGGGGGGAATTTAAGGTTGTTGTTTTAATAACAACCTTAATAACAAAAATGTTCCAAGGTGTGTTATAAATTACATCTTGAGTGAAGCAGTAAAACATTGAGGCTAGTGGTAAAACAAAGCCCAGTTTGCTGCAGGCTCTGTGCAGAATGGCTTATACGGTAGCCAAATGTGTGTGCAGGAAAATAAATTTCTAGGACATTCATGTTTCATTCATATTCTGAAAAAGTCATAGTCAGTCTTGTTTGTACGTAGAGCTTCCACTGCAGTTCTTCTTTAAATAAGACAAATATCTAATTTCTGTACTGTCAAAATGTGTCTCTTTCAACATAAGTGAAAAATACCAAAACTTGTGATCAATGCCCAAATATTTCTACCCTCATTGCAAGTGCCTATACATGAAATTAAATGTTAACAGTTGTAGTTTAAAAGGAACCTGATCTTTTCCGACTTTAATGTTACTTTGGGACCAAATCCTTCCTAGCTAAGAGGCTAATTTAAAAATTGCTGAAGCCTCTGGGTACTTTAATGCCTCTGCAATTTATAATGGTTTAATATGACCTTTAAAATACAGCTGCACTGTCAAATTCATCTCAAACCATTACTTACAGCACACTGGAAGAGAGTAAATCAACAGACATGAACGGCTTTAGGATTTTATTATTTGTGTGACATAGACAATCAAGAGACCTGGAGGTGTGACCTGGAGTCTTCCAGCTTTGACCACTTTGTCTGACATGTGGTCAAAGCTGGAAGACGTGGCAGATTTCTGCTAAATGGGAATTCTGTTTAAGAAAAGAGAATCCTTCTGTTCATCTTTATGACTTTTGGATCAATGGCATGATTTACTTCTTTAATTTTGCAAATAATTAAGACTTAAATGCATTAACTGATAAGATTATTCAGTCTATGTCTATCATCCTGACAGGAAACGTGTTTTTAAACACACCAAAACTTTAAAAAATTTTTGTGCAAAAAAGTCTTTATAAATAGTTTTGACATCGTCAAGGTCTTTTCAACAGTTTTTATTGACGTTTTGGGTTAAAAATCTGTGGCCTGTGCCAACAGTGGTTTTGAACATGCATTTATCATCTTCATCCTATTCTAAAAACTATCCTTTTTTTCTCACTTGAAGCCTTCAAACAGATGGTGTGATGTTTACTTTCAGTGCAAGCTGTGTATGCTCCACTGGCCTTTCAAAAAAAGTTATTTTTTATTCCCACTGTTCAGCCTGATTTACTTCTGAAATTCACCAGGCTTCTTTTAAAGGTCTTTTAATGCTTTTAAACTGGTCCCCAGGTCCTGGAGCAAAACATACAGAATCAAGGCTGAAAGTATCTGAAGAGCATTTCTGGGCTCAACTTCTGGCTTATTTATCAAAGACGTCTGATCCATTGGGGAGATTTTTGATCACACTTTTCTAATAAATAAGCAATTAATATAAAAAAGGTTTTAACAAATCCTTACATTTCTTAAGCTAGAGTTTGCACTACATATATATATACTTTTTTCATTTTTATATTTTCTCACTCTCTTTCCTCTTGTTCCCCTCAACATGTGTTTTGGTGAACACACCTGCTCACACACGCCTCTTGACCATACTGTTGCTCGGAGAACTTGTGCTGAGACATACGCTCTCATTAGTTTCTGCTTGTCATCTCTCAACAAGAAGCTGTCACACGTTTGACAACATAGAGTGTACACACATGTAGGTACACACACACATATGCAAAGCCCTCTGGTTAGACTCCAGGCGCCTGTCGTGACACCCCCCACTGACGTCCGTCCCACTCCACTAGCCTCGTGACTTTTGACAAGAAGTAAAAACGCTTGTCTTCCTTTTTAGTCGGCTGTGTTTTCAAGCACACACGCATACACACACTCCATACTCAGTACATATGCCTATTTATTCATCAGTTTGAAAATTAATTCACCTCATTAATTCACTATTCATACATGTGAGAACTCATCATTAGAAGCTTCCTAGCATTCACTCTAACAAGGCAACTTGTTTTATAAACAACTGCTGAGAAACTGTTTCAGAAGCCTCTTCAGAGTTTTTTTTTTTTTTATGTAGTATTTTACATTGAGTCAATTCATATCACGACTGGATTAAAGGGATATGGATTATCCTATTACAGTTAAAAGTCACCCATAAATTATCCACCTAAAGTCTGAAAATGACAAGAAACAGAAAAGATCAGATTGCCAGACAGACATAAACGCCTTATTTAAATGTAAATTGTGTTGGGTAAATCTGCACATAAAAAGAAAACTCACAGCTCCATCACTTTGATATGGCGTTTCCTTGAAAAGGGTTCTTTAAAGTAGTGGTGCAATGGAGCAGCTGCTGGAGATATTATCTGACAGAAACAGAGTCATTGCTTCAAATCCCAGCCAGAGCTGCTCTGGGTGGAGTTTGCACATTCTTCCTCCACTGGGATTTGTTTCAATTCTTAGACTTTCACCATCTGCCCAAAACTAGGCATTTTAGGTGAAGATCTTGGCTGCAGGATACAAGAGAAACAAAAAATTACAATATAAATAGATATTGCAATAACATATCAATCAAGCTACGTTTTCTCTACTCCCAGTCAGTGACACATAAGTCTGGTGTGTAGATTGAATGTAGGGAAAGTCCATCCAGCTGACTAAATAAATATTTGGAAGCAAAGCTCGAATGCCTGATCCTTGGAAAATATGTCTACGTTTTGTATTCAAATAATCCTTTGAAACTGATGTTTTAAACATTTGGCCATTCACAGCTTCAGAAGAGATGTGTTGACAAAAGAAAATCATCTTTTGGCATGAATGGGATGGTTTTCCGACTTGACCAGTCATCACTGGTCAAGTTGGCTGGAAACTCAAAAACCCAATCTTTTTGCACCTTAATAAACCGGACCACCACAACACTCTTCATAGTGAATGTTGATACTGTTTGAAGAAGGCTATTTTTAGCATCAGTGAAATACTTGTTTTTTCTGTTGAGGCATGACTGCTGTTGATTCAGTTTGCTACATCAGAAAGCAGGATTTTGGCAGGTGCTGGTCAGTTCATTCCTTCACAACGTTGTACTTTGCCAGTTTTGTCCTTTTGTACCCAATATTTTACACAACAAAAAGGAACTGTCTGCCACAGAATATCAGTCCATACACCCCTTAGGGACATTTGGGTGAACCGCTGAAGGGATTAGTTTACCCTAAAGGAACTTCAATATTCAAACAGGGATTGATGTTTACGTTTATAATAATGTTATTTGATCCATCTATCAATTGTCTATACCTGCTTATCCTGGTAACATTGTGGGGGGCTGTTTCCTATCTCTAGTGAGTATTGGGCACAAGGTGAAATACACTCTGAGCAGGTCGCCAATCCATCACAATAATCATTCTAATCCCTATTATAAGATGGTCTGATTTTTTTAGAGTTTTTTTGGCCTCTAGCTTGACCTTTGGTATGGGTACATGGTTGCCTACATCTCTGTGCTGTCCTGAGACAGATTGGAAAACTCACCTCTCACCCAGAAGATAAGCACCTACCCCGCCATGATGCTGCAGTGATTTAGTAGATATAGGAAATGTCGGCTAAACAGGTTTTCTGAAAGTCTAATCACTGTAGTGGAGGTCCTGGGTTTATATCCAAAGCAAGACTGTACTGTGCAGAGTTTGGATGTTCTTTCTTTGTCTTTGTAGGATTTTTCTCCTGCTGCTGTTAGGTTAATGGCACATCCTAAATCTCCCCTAGTTGTGAGTCTGTGTGTGAATAGCTGGTCATTTTGTACCACAGTAGATTGATCATTTTATTTTATCTGACATGGTATGACAGATATCTGCCTCGGGACATTTTGAACTGACCAGGCATCAATTCATACCTCCCTGGTGGCCTCTTTAACCATTAAAAATGTAATATTAAAACCTGTTCATAGCCTACTGTATGGAAAAATAGTTACATGACTACCATAAAAATACAGTATATATCAGAAGGAGGTTGATTATTAATTCATTCAGGTTTGGTGATCAAGCATTGCAATCTTTCATACTTAAATAGTTTCTAATAATAATAAGAAGAAGAACTAAAATAATAGTACAAGATAATACAGAGTTAAACTAGAATTGAATTAAATGTGAGATCTGAGTTATGTATCATTACAGCTCAAGGAAACATGTTTCTACCAAGAGAGATAAAGTGTGTTGTACTAGTTCAGGAACATATCTGTCAGTTTTTGTTGTTGTGCCTTATGGGTATTAAATTGATGTAGAAAGGGACTAACTGGCAATGGGTACAATTTAGAGGTATGGATTGGAAAAGAGGTAAATTGACCTGTAGTTCCATTAACAGCTGGAACCAGGCGCCAGCAGTTTCTGTAACACTAACCATGAATAAAAAATAAGTTAATAGATGGTTGAGTTCTTTGAGAAGCAGAAGATAAAATGCCTAACCTGTTCAAAGCATTGTGTCTTATATGTCAGATATTTGGACTTTTACTTTCATACTGATTTAGGATTTATTTTAGCAAATGAATATTGCAGTTTTAGCTGATGCATGGAGTGGTATGGTGCATTTCGATAAGTTGTGACTAAGTCACATTTGCCAAACAACAGCATGAACAACGGCTGAGATGAAAAGCAAGTAAGAAAGAATCAAATAATTGTCATGGGATACAAATGTCCATAAATATAAATTGACAACAATGCTTTCTGGTGCAACTTTTTCAAAAAATTGCTCTATTTTGTATCTGTCTCTTGTCAAATTGTCAAAGATAAAACATTCTTATAATGTTTTAAATAAACTGAGCAACAATAAGATCTTCCACAGCCTGAACATAAAAATGTCAGAAGTTGTATTTTCTACTGAAATTCTTACTTCTCTGAGGACATCTTGCTCACTCCTCAAAGCAGAATACACTTCTGTTTTGATTCAGCAGAGTAGTGGTACAACCAATCCTCCAAATGAATGTTTTTGCTTGTTTACAGAATAAATTTTTAGAAAATTGTTTATTTAGAATAGATATGTAGATTTGAAATGTTTCTTCATGTTGTCTGGACTCATCTACGTCTCTTAACTTCCTCTCACTTTTTCTGCTTCTCGTGTCTTTTCTCCCGGTTCTGCAGGTTGCCCTATGCTGGCTACTTTGGGGGAGTTTCGGGACTCAGTAAAAAGCAGTTTCTAAAAATCAATGGCTTTCCAAACGAGTACTGGGGCTGGGGAGGAGAGGATGACGACATCTATAACCGGTAAGTGAGGAGGATGAAAGGGAAAGTTGATTGGTCTGTTTGCAATTCACGTTTTTACAAAAATGGGCCAAAACAGTGACATTTTGCTATGTTTTTGATTCCTTTTTTCATTTTGTAGAAATTAGACAGAATTTTACTTTCTACTTTAGCCCTTAAAACCTGACACAAGCACTAATTTTGAGCTTAAATCTAGGTCTTCCAGCAGAGGCCAAAAACATAAATGTAAGATTTGATACAGAATTTTTTGAGAAAAGTATAGAGATGTGTTGGAACTTTCAGGATTAATTTTTACTGTCTTTTAAGAACAGTGTAAGACCACCTACAGCAACCCTAGCCATCACAAATACATGCACTGTCATCCATTATTCCTTATTTCTGCTATCTCTGTAGAAAATTGGACACCTCAGCTAAAAGTGACACATGAGTTCTTCATTTAGATGATTTATTATAACTGTTCAGAGAAGGAGAATGATTATTTCATAAATTAACCTTTTGAAGTGCTTCAGTCAGCTTTTAATGTCAAGCTGAAGTTCACTAATTATGTTGCAGTGGGTGTTGGCTGGAGTCAAATCCGGGAGGGCATTAGTTGTTCGACAGGTTGACAAGAAGATGAGTTGGGTCTGCCTGGTTGCATTCAGGCATTTAGATGATAATTAGTTTGATTCATCTTGGACGCATGATTCTCTTGTACTTGGTTCTGTTTAATTACCTGGTTAACTGACGATCTTATGAATAACTCAGCATCATTGTGGCTTGATGCTTCGTTTGAAGTTAAAAACTGTACAGATATGTTCTTGCAGTTTTACATATTCCCTGATATGTGATCCCATAAGCCCCCCTCACTCAACGGAAAAATGCTACTTGGGTGTTTCTTTACAGCTCGTCAAAGTCAGCTTCAAAGAAAAAATTATGTCAGTTATATTTGCATTCAGCAAACTCGGCTCAAGTGTACTAATTATAAAGACGCACAGCTTAAGACAGCAGGACGCCTCTCCACAGATTCAGTGCCACCTCCATCTTCATTGTATCTATATTCTGTATCCTCTGTTTTCGTCTTCTGCTGTATGGCGTGTGTGTGTGTGTGTGTGCGTGTTTGTATGTGTGTCGCCCTCACAGTGTGAGGCTTATCTTTTCCACTCAGAGTTACTATGTAGGAAGAAAACTGAAATAGAGCATTTGAGAAAGGCACTGTTTGACTGTGTGAAGCAAAACAGTGTTCAGAAGATTACAGTTGTTTTTTCTGGATCTGGTAAGATGTGATAAAAAGAGATCTATGGTTGCTGTGTGAGAGGGTTGTGTGTGCTCATATGTTTGCAATAATGTGCCAAACTGATAACAGATAGAGTTAAACCACTAAGTTTTTATTGGGGGAAAACAAACTCTCAGCTATTAGATGCTGTAGATTTCCCCAGAGATATTGCCCTGCACTTCAACTGGGCTATTTTAGCCACTCTGATTTATGAGATAATATGGGGGAGAAATAAAAACATTTAGTGAACAAATGTAAACTTTCTAACATTGTGTTTCAGAATCAAGACATAGCTAATATTTGGGCTTTAGTTAACAGAAAATCAACAGGCAACATTTCCTAAGTTCATTGTATTTCACACTAATAAAGTTCCCAAATCTGTGTTACAGATCCTCCATCTACTTAACAGTGCATAAAGGTCCCTTACATATTTCCATAATTTGTTTCACAACAGATTCAACTGGATTGCTTAGTCTCAAAAAGCTGAGTCTTTGTGTAATCTGCCTAAAGCACATGGCCCAATTAACTCACTTAAGTGGTATGTTCTCTATTCTTACCCGTTTTGAAGAGAGGCTAAGAGAAACGGGGCTCTGCTATGTGATGTTGATACATCAGACAGACAGGAAGTTGTAAATTACCAAATAAAAGTCCCTAGAATTTTTTATCAACTGTAAAAATCAACATAGAAATATAGTAAAAAAAAAAAATGCCTGCATAACATTGTTTTAAAATAAACTGTTAGTAACAGATTCATGAGTTCTGTAACTTTTGGGGGCTTTTAGTTTTTTTTTCAGTTTTTTTTCTTGATAAATATATAGGTTTAAAGGCTGGTCATTTTTATGTTTTTGTGATAAATAATAGAATTTTTTTTTTTTTTACAGCTTTTTCCTCAACTTTACTTCCAAATTTATAAATATGAAAGATGACCGTAATGTTTTCTACAACCTTATGAACTTCCACTTTAGAGCAGCGTTTTCACTATTTCTTTGTAAAAAGATCTTTCTTTTGTGCCTCAGATTTACAAATGTACCAATAATATGTAGCATTATCTGTAAATACTTTAATTTTCTATTAGAGATACTTAAAACATTGTCTG
Source organism: Girardinus metallicus (assembly GCA_903067095.1). Classification (NCBI taxonomy): domain Eukaryota; kingdom Metazoa; phylum Chordata; class Actinopteri; order Cyprinodontiformes; family Poeciliidae; genus Girardinus; species Girardinus metallicus. The sequence continues at coordinate 46,610 of CAEGAE010042294.1, forward strand.
TTTTATTTTGTAAGCTTAATGCAAAGAACCACTGGCATAAAGGGTTTTTTTTTTTTTTGCAAAAAAACATTTAAAATGAAAACATAGAAAAAGCTAAACTGGATATTAAAGCTTAGGAGGTATTACTTATTTGTTTGTCAAAATTCAAGAAACTGTAGAAAAATCAATTTATTCTTTATTTTTAATTTATATTTGCAGCCATAAACTCACCCTGACAGGTCTGAAAAACCTAGCAGAGTGCAGTGGAGCTAAACAAACTGTCTTGCGGGGCTGAGTAGAATAGAAATAGGTTTTTGTTCATTTTTCTAAGTTACAGGCAGTTCTCTCTGTTATGCACATTTATCTCTTTCTATAAAAGTCGCGAACTCAATCTCAGTATAAGAAGAACCACAAGAAATAAGAGTACAGAGTTCAGAACAAAGGTTATGCAGGGCTTTATTTGTAAACCCCCACCGTCCACCATCCAGTCTTTTTTGTTGTTGTTTTTGAATCAGTTAAGTAGAAATGCCCTTGAAAAAAAAACACCCTGGGACGAGCTGCTAAGGAGAGTGAGGCTGCACTTTTATAGCTAAAACTAAAACCAAGCAGGACCAAAAATCTCTGGTGGGGATTTTTGTTTGGGTTGGGGCATGGCACTAGGTGAAATTATTACCTATGTCTCTTGAACCTGCCTATTTCTAGTACCTCCCATTACGGTCACTTCTGAATTACCTTAGTTTGTATCTGAAGAACCTTCATTGACATGTCATATCACAGGCGGTGAGTCCCCCTTTAGGAAGGTAACTAACAATTACAAGATGTTCCATCTAAATTCCAATACTTGAAATATTTCAATTACTTAAATAATTCATATATTTCTATTTAGTTAATTTATAATTACTTTTAGCGCATTTAGTAGCAGACAGGCGGGTGGTAATATAAATTCAATTTGTAATAAATAGAGATGGGATTTATGAAGTGAAATGGAAGTTGCGGATCTGTTCCTCTCTTAAAATCCAATTGAAATCCTGGCTTAGGTCTATATTCATTTATTTTTAGCTTGGGTTGTCAGGATGTATGTGTTAGCAGGTTGCAAATAATTTGTTGACCTGCAAATAAATGAGATATTTATATAATGAGTAAAGTGAGTGATCTCCTGAAGAAAAGCTTATTTGTAGATTTAATTTGAAATTCAAGGGTTTAGACAATGCCAAATGTGGTAGAGTGCAGAGAGGAAGAACATCTGAGATAAACTAATTAAATATCCAGCAGACAGAGTCTCACTGGATTTAGTAAAAATAGCTGTAAGACAGGAGCAAAGAGATGGAGAAATAAAAGAGGCGTGTTAGAATGCACAGTGGCAAAGGAGTGTGCTCTGGTTTTCTCTCAGCTGGAATTAGAAGACATAGTTCATGAGTTTGAACCAAGCAAGGAGCTGATGTGTCCACCAGCCTCCATCTGTTCTCTCTTTGAAGACTGCTCTGAAAAAGGAGCATCAACTAAACCACTAAATTGCTTTTTTTATACACTTCCTTCTCTCACCTTCAGCACCTTCCCCCGCCCTCGGTTAGTACTTCTCTCCAGCCCAGCAGCCATCCATCTCTTCACATCTTGTTTGCTTGCTTCCCTCCAGCAATTTCCTTTTTTGTGCTGGTTTTGATGCTGCAGACTAAACTGGGTCCTGCCAGCTTCATCTCAGCCCAGAGGAGAGCTGTCCCTGCTGCATGGGGTGGGCTTCAGTCAGATAGAATATGTGCCACTCCCCCAGCCAGACCTTAACCAAATGTTGGGTGGTATCACCGATAAGGACAAAGTCTGAGCACGCAGCTAAAGCATTGGACAGCTACCAACCACCTTCTGCCACTCTTATCACTGACCTTTACCCTTTGGCTCAGTAAACCTCCCAGCTGTGACTTTTAGCTGTGCTTGAGCCAGCATCTTACAAACGTGCAGTCACAGCAGTGAGCGCTTCTCTGAAGCCTCGACAATGGTATTTTTAAAGCAACCTTTTGAACGTGTCAAGCCTTTGATAAGTTTAGTCACAAATCAGGGTCAGGGCAGATGAACAAGCATTGAGAAGTGTTTGAAATCTCACTTTTTACTTTTGTTTTTATTTTTAGAATATTTTTTCCCTTTCTGTCAAGAAGCTGAAAATAAAAGAAAGGATTATAACAAAGCTGCAAGAAAATGACAATAAATGATGGATATCAAAAAAGTACTTTTATTGTGTTTTACTAAACTTAGCCTTGGGTTGACAAATAGAGAATAATAAAACCAGTGTACCTTTTTAAATTCAGAGTGACAATTTAGATGTAGCTAATTATGTATTTAACCCAATAAAGGAGCTAGAGAGCAGATCAAATCTTGTCTGACATTTATGATGACGTCACAATTCACATGTTGGGCAGTTTTTAACTTAAATGTGATGGTTTCATTAGCTATAAGTAGAAAATCTAAATAATTTCCAGAAATAAGGGCTTATCAACACATGTATATGTAATTAATCTACATTTTGCATTTCACTTCATGAATTGAGTTAGTAAAATAAGTGAACCTGCACTGACTTTTTTTGCATACTCTTAGATTAAAATGTTGTTAAACCCGCATTGAATCCCATCTTTCCTTATTTTTCTGCAGTCAGTTATAGAAAATCTGATTGTCTGGAAATAAAGTTCAGCTGTCCTTGAAGGATTTTCTTGCCACTTTCTCATTTGCATGCTTTAGGTACAGTTTGCAGAGAGGTTAAAGAGGATTAATGTATCAAGGTTTCAGTCAGGAAAATATCACAAAAAAAATCCACAGCATTTGTGTTCACAGACAGTTGTCTGTAATTGCAGAAGCAAATGGAACCACTACATCTGAAGGTCTAAACATACTCTGCAAGAACAGGTAGATTTGATCTTTTACCCAACATGGTAGGAATAAGAGCAAGAAAAATATTAGGCTTGTCAAACTAAAGTATCAGATACCAGTTAAACACCAGGGAGTATTTATCAAATAATAGAGGACGACGGTTCAGTACATATAGCATGCAGCTCAGTAGTTCTCTTTAGATTCTGTGTTACATCATATTTCTTCCCCAGGAAAAAAAGAGCTATTAGTTATAGTTAAAAATGTTCTCGGATATCTAATGAGCTTAAAAAAATCAAAGCGTAGATTTTTCAAATCACCCTCACATTAATTTTATTGGAATTGATAGAGATACTGAATATCACTGATGATTTTGTTAAAGAAAATATTTTTTTATGAAGTACCAACTGAATGAAAGTACTCCAGTGAATGTTTGGATTTTTCTGTTTAAGATTATGCAGCTGCAGTAAAATATCTTTGCATCAATAACAGGAAGGGTGTGTAATTTATTTTCTTAAAAATTACAATTTAATGGTCATCTGACAGAAATAATGAAATAGTGTGAAAGACAGGATCAAAATTGGGGCTAATTGATGCAGCTGTGTCATGACAGATTTTCTTGATGTTTCTTTAAACGAACAGTTCTGAAGCAAGGATGTCTGATTTTGTTAAACGCCTGTCATCTTGACTATCTTGTTCTTGTTTCAGGCCTCACCTACTCTGCTTGTGTCCCTAAAATGTGTCATGAGCTGTCAAGTAGAGAAATCTAAAACTGTGTTTAAATCATAGGCTGATAATTTCTCTCTAGGTTAAACAAACTATAGCCAGTAGTAAAGACAGAAAAGTGCAGAAAGAGCTTGTTTTCTGAGTGTACGGAAATAAAAGCATCCTCTAGTGTCAGCAGGAAGAGGAAACATCTTCTCTCTTGCTCTTTAGATAAGCAGCAAGCACTCACATTTTCTTTTTACTGTCAAGGAACAAAAGACAGCTTGACTATCTTGAGGAAGCTGCGTAATAAAGTTGAATCAATGTGCAAAGGAGACAAACTGACAAAAGGAAGCAGCAGAGGACTGAAAAAGCAACATCAGTGTGTGGTGATCTAAGTTTGAGGCATCATGCAGTTCATATCAAAATTTGTTTGTGCAACTGTCCATCTGACCTTCTGTGAGCTTTATTGATTTGAAAAGGTTACATCTTAAAAATCATCAGAGTGTGAAGTTGCTCTCACAGAATCTGTTTCTGTATTGGCAACTGGTCCCAGAATCCCAAAGCCACAACCAACCAGAGAGATGCTTTTAATTACAACCTGGATGTCAGTTTAGACACACACGCGCACACACACCAGCAGCTAAACTTAGATTGTTCCAGAAATTTTAACTAGCGTTGGGAAAAAAAATCTACACTGAATTATTGAATTTAAAATGCAGCTACTCTTCATCTTAATAGACCAAAACTTTTTTGTTTTAACCTCATGCTAGTTTCCCTTTTGAATAAAGTACCATAAACGCCTGTAGGTGTGTAAGGATTCTTAAGATCTACTTAGTAAATGAGATAATTTCTTTAAATTTAATCAGAAGTAGGAGAAAATTGAGCCCTAACTTGGAAAATAAACTTTTAATATCCTGCTCCTGTGTCTACAGAATGAATCAGCAATGTTTGGAAAATTACTTATTACTTTAGTCATTTCAGTAGTAATAACCATTCTGTCCTTGTTTCAGGCCTCAAACACTTAAAAAAGAAGGAGCTCTCCTTTAACAACCCAAAAAATACTTACCTCTGTTGCTGTGCTTCTTCTGATGATTCTCCCTTCGTCCACAATGCACAGATTCTATATATTTTAACAATGTCTAATGTGAATATTTTTATCTTCAAATGGTAAAATAGTGTCTGAGAACCCTGGACATTACAGTGGGGGGGGAGTATTTAGTCACCAACTGTGCAAGTTCTCCCACTTAAAAAGATGAGAGGCCTGTAATTGACATCATAGGTAGACCTCAACTATGAGAGACAAAATGAGAAAAAAAAAAAAAATCAGAAAATCACATTGTCTGATTTTTTTAAAGAATTTATTTGCAAATAAGGGTGGAAAATAAGTATTTGGTCAATAACCAAATAGTTCATCTCAATACTTTGTAATATATCCTTTCTTGGCAATGACAGAGGTCAAACGGTTTCTGTAAGTCTTCACAAGGTTGATGCACACCGTTGCTGGAATGTTGGCCCATTCCTCCAAGCAGAGCTCCTCTAAAGCAGTGATGTTCTGGGGCTGGCGGCGGGCAACACGGACTTTCAACTCCCTCCAAAGGTTTTTGATGGGGTTGAGATCTGGAGACTGGTTAGACCACTCCAGGACCTTTGAAATGCTTCTTACCAAGCCAAGCCTTTGTTGCCCTGGCAGTGTGCTTGGGATCATTGTCAAGCTGAAAGACCCAGCCACGTTTCATCTTCAATGCCTTTGCTGATGGAAAGAGTTTTGCACTCAATGCATGGCCCCATTCATTCTTTCATGTACACGGACCAGTCGTCCTGGTCTCCTTGCAGAGAAACGGCCCCAAAACATGATGTTGCCAGCCCCATGCTTCACAGTTGGTCTGGTGTTCTTAGGATGCAAACTCAGCATTCACTCTCCTCCAAACACGACAAGTTGTGTTCATACCAAACAGTTCTACTGTGGTTTCATCTGACCATATGACATTCTCCCAATACTCTTCTGGAACATTAAAATGCTCTCTAGCAAACTTCAGACGTGCCTGGATATGTACTGGCTTAAGCAGGGGGACATGTCTGGCACTGCAAGATCTGAGTCCCTGGCGGCGTAGTGTGTTACTGACGGTAGCCTTTGTAACTTTGATCCCAGCTTTCTGCAGGTCATTCACTAGGTGGTTCTGGGATTTTTGCTCACCCTTCTTGTGATCATTCTGACCCCACGGGCTGAGATCTTGCGTGGAGCCCCTGATCAAGGGAGATTAGCAGTGGTCTTGTGGCTATTCCATTTTCTGATTATTGCTCCCACAGTAGATTTCTTCACACCAAGCTGCTTGCCTATTGCAGATTCAGTCTTCCCAGCCTGGTGCAG